>LQRL01109789.1:0-13076 GCA_001703475.1 Hydroides elegans | reverse complement strand
AAACAGCACAACAAACATGCAAAACGCGACAGATTAAAATCTCGTTTTACTGCAAATATTACCTCTTCTGGGCTATTATATTACATAATCCCAGCGAAAATGATTTCTAGTTATGTCTAATGTTCCAAAATATACACAGAAATTGAGTGAATGAAGTGAGAGGTCGCTTTAATGACCAGTGTAACATTTGTAAGCCCCTGCTAAAACTATTTACAATGTCTGCTGGAATTTGGCACTGTACGGCGCTTGGAGGTAAAATACACAAACTCGCAAGCAATCCCCTTGTTGTCGACATTGTAACTTCTTGTCGTGCCATCAAAGCTTATTTGTGTTCATTTTGACCCCTTGGTCGCTTCTGTTCACGCTCGCCTTACCCCCGCTTAGTTTAAGTGCGGCGGCGAGGAAAAGCTCACAATCTGTCAACAATATATGTAGTTTCAATAATAGTAGAGGTGACAGTGTAAAAATGTTCGTTTTTCCGTTTGAGATTTTCATGCGCCGCCTTGTATGGGACTGTTCATAAAATCCGGACTTATGGATCGCATACTGAAGGATCATCATATCTGTGGTTGTGACTTTTGTAGCTGGTGTCAGAACGCGTTTGGCCACCTGCAATGAATTAAGTCCTCGAGTGTTTTGCTCAATATGCAAACGCAATAAATTTTAACCGGTGAAACTAGTATGAGTGTTTTCGCAAGTAGTTTTCATTCTTGGAAAACTCTTCATTCCTAGTAAGATGAGCGGCATGAAACCCAACTTCAAATTACAAAATTGCATGAACGTCAGATTCATGTCATATACGTATAATTGACGTACGTCACATGCACGTCATACGTGTTCTGGGTTATACTCGAACGCAAGTACGAGTTATCTATAAGCACACCCTTGTCACTTTGTCCTGAAAACATCCCACATCACAGTAACTTATCACATCCATTGTTTTAACAACTTAATTAACTCTATGTGACTTTTGCGAACTGCTTATAATTGACAGCTCAGTCTATATTGACGCATTAAATATATACAAAAACTAAGGTAGCTTAGATCAAAAAACGAGTTAAGGGTATCACTTACAAGCCGGCCATTGACTCTACTCTCTAGGAGGTAGCCCCCGAAATATTTATTTGTCAACACTTAGGGACTATGTAACAAAAGCTGTGACATTTCTTCAAACCGTACCACTCAGCGGATCCTCAATGTGGACTCCTCAATAGCATGTTTATTCCGATACAACGGAGTCGATTTCATAAGCATGTGGGACACCCATGTCTTAGTGGATCAACTGCTCAAAAAAGGCACCCAAAATGTTGTCTTAATCGTCTCCCAATTTACTTTACCTTTGCAATCAATTCATACTTTTAACATATAAGCGAAAGAGAGTGCTCTGGGGGCGGTCCCATGTCCGTTTTAAAAGAAAATTATATCATGGATCTATTACCCCTTCCACTAAGTATACACTGTCGAACAAATGCGACTTGTTAGTTTGGAGTATTTGCTATACATGTCGCGCCCATTCTAGGGGAATCAAGAGTCTTTACTCAAACCCGGTGGCTCTCCTTTGACTCTCCTTCATTGTGTCACTGTGTTATGAGCACACATAGACCCCCTCACCCCCGGCAGCCGCCGGTAAAAATAGACCTGCGTGACGTCATTCAATATTTGCGATGCAACGTAACTTATGCTGCAAAAATATATTACGATTTTAGAGTCGCTCCCGTTTTTATACTGTTAATAATGGGTGTGTTACAAGTCACATGTCTCCAGCAAAATAGTGTTTTTGTGGCGAAGTTAAAGTTTCAGATATGTTTAATAACAGGTTTTACTTTCTTAATAGACAATTACCCGACATGATACTCTCAACAGAATTTAGGGGAATTGAAACTTTACAACAACAAAAAATGCGAAACATGTCGTTGAGATAATTAAATGGCAATTACGGTGTATATGTCACTGCCATTGTGCTTACAAGTCACGATTTAACGGTCAGGTTAAAGACCTATAAGATTCCTTGCTACTTTTTGAGAACTTACAATTATATTAAAATTCTGACATAACCATACCTAAATTAGTAGGATGTTTAAAAACACATCAAATAAAAAGTATAAAATACTATACTTTGTTGAAATTTAGGACATGATTTGTATATTTCTTCCTCATTTTTCGACGAAAAGTTCACTTATCATCAATATGTTGCCATAATGATGTATCATACAATTATAGGTGTCAATCATGATTTCTCACGTGCTTTAATATTGTTCTTTATCAGGGTGCCCTAGAATATGTGAAGATCGTCACAACGCCACAAGGCTACTTGGAACAGTGTCCTTACGCGGATGTGGGTAAGTAAAGATTCATGCGCGGAATCCGAAATAGTTCAATCTGCAAAGTATGATTTACAAAATATATCGTTGTTTTAAAACATAGGGTAATAGAAAAATTCGATACGGAGATATAGATGCAAACTCATTGTCATTATCTAATCACACAAAGTCTAAGAGGGCCCATCTATAATGTTTACGGCTACTTACAAATGACATTGAGCATATGATAAAAGATACAGCGAAAAGTAGTTCAACGATTCAACGATACTCAAATTGAACAGCGGCTGGCGTCGCCTTAAGCAATATATATCGTTTCAAGTGAAGCGCTTCAAACGTTTTATTTTATGCTCTTGTTATTAGATGGCCGAAATCGATAACATATAATTTAATGCCCGTGAAATAAATAAGCCTCGCTCAATAAGCAGTTCAAGATATTTTGCAATGAAAAATCAAGAGTGTTTCTCGTTAAGTCTCATTAAAACAACTATCGACCTTGTAGAGTAGTAAACCAGGTGACTAAAATAATGTGATTTAAATAATCAGATCCGGATTTTAATGATGATAATCATTCAAAGTAACCACAATTGTGCATCCTATTTTGTTATGAATACGTGCATTTTCCAACGATGAGTTGGTCCTTAACATTGATGTAATTTCCTCATTTTTTTGCAGCATGTCCCACCTGCAACCAATTCAAGAATCTGGAAAATACAGTGTCCGAGTTATATACCTTCGTACAGGAGCTTCATGAAAAGGTATGTTTATATGTTGCAAAAACGCACTATATTGTGGTACATATGATTGCGACATTAAAAAGTTACTGTAAATCATAATACATTGGCTGCATTAAAGTCCTTATACCACCTTTATTTATTTCAAATAGGCGTTCCTTTATCAGATATATAATTGTGTTCATCTTTTAATTTTTAGTTGAATAGCGCCGAAAAGCGCTTAGAAGAAGTCGAGAGTTGTGAATGCCTTCAAAGCTGTGAGGTAGACGGAACTCAATATCGGGATGGCGAATCCTGGAATATCGACTTCTGTACAACATGCACATGCAGAGTAAGTTTATCAGGAAAATTATTTCATGGAAATTTTACTATTACCGTTCCATATCAGCTGTTCAATGGTTTGATCGACGATGTGACCTGGTATTTCTCCCATAATTTTGGTTATTACATAATAACGTGATATTTGCGCGAGGATGCATTCCTTTCCTTAACTAAACCCATATTTCTTTCAAAATAAGGTGATTTCATATGACATTTCAACCTATATATTGTCTTGGTATATTCACCTCTTAAACATCGTTTTGAAAATGAGTTTCTTTTTGATAGATAATTGATCTATATGACTGCGCCGCACGCAAAAATTCCGTTAAAACCAATTAAAAGCCTATATATTAGTTGCCTTTTAACCATACTTAGCATTTCATTAAAGAGCCTTTAATATAGCAAATATTTAAGACCTACAGTAAAACCATCTGATCCCATTCACAGTATTCTTACCAAAAGACATGCTAAAAGCTGTTATTTTTGTGCTAAATTACTGTTTTTTTTTTAACATTTAGCTGCATTACACACGTGTGTTGCATTTAATGTGGCAAACGCTAGAATAACTGTCATTATGAATAAATATGTTTGTTGTACATGTATGTCGCGACAAACTCTATGTTTTTTTCTTTATATCATGCAATTATGAAACACTTTAGGAAATAAAACATAAAAAATCAAATCTCAATAATATATACGTCTTTTGATATACACATATTATTATTTAATCATAATACGGGCATACGCATAAAAATGATATATAAATGTATGATTTATTTAAAAAATGTATGTTTATCTATCTACCTTAACAGAGCGGCGAGGTAGAATGCGAGCAACCGAAATGTCCAGTGCTTACCTGCAAAAATCCCGTTTTGTTGGAGGGACATTGCTGTCCAACCTGCCTCAGTAAGTAATAAACAAATATAAAAATAATGAATAATAATAACAAATATCATAAATAAACAAAAAACATTGACAAAATGTTTTTTTTTGGGGATCGGACCTTGATGGTTTTAGCCAAACTCCTCTTACTCTAGTGGAGACCTTTTTTATCCATGGTCGACACATGGGTTTTAACTTTTATGTAGTAGATATCTAGGGGGTCCCCAGCATTGCTCATCCGACCTTCTATTCTCTGGATATATTTTCTGTTTATATAGATATATGTATGTTTCTTAATATTTTTTCTGAATCAAGGTCAGTGCCCTTTCGTCCAAAATTAAGACATGTTTCATAGGGGGTGACTTTAACAGCAATATTTCAATGTATCCACCACCCTCACCGAACATTGAAATTCCTGAGTGGTGTTTCTGCATGGGTACGGAAAAGTTAATGACGGATTATTTATTCTTGCACTTTTCAGGACAATTGGTTGATTTTAATAGTACAGACCTATCAGCGGGTAAATGAAACATAGCAATGTTGTCAGCATTTCGTCTATATATACAGCTTTTGTATCTTGCATGGTCACTAATTGTATAGTGTTTATTAACAAGTTATTCCGTTTTTGTTGTTTTTTGTTTTAATTGTAAAATATAAAAATATATCACGGTGCTTGAAACTATAAAAGAACAACTCAAGGAGAATGCGTTGGTTATACAAACAACAAAAGTCATTAAATGTTTAACTGTTCTACGAAAACGGCGCTCTCAAAGGTTTTCCAGTGGTTAATATGGCATTAAATGACGTTATCTTTACATCAAACCAGGTTGTTTCGGTAGTCTATGCCTGGAATAACATTAATTTTTAATGGACGTTTTTTCTGTTCTTTATTTTTAACTTTAACCCATATATCAAGGATGCAAACGGAACTGTTAAAACACCTACATATTAAATCCTGCCAAAAAAAATGCGTTTGGCAGTAACTCATAATTATAATGGTTCAACCCTAGAGCCCCATAATGTGCCGTTTTATTTCGTGTTTGCATGGTTAATTGTTGTAATGACGTTTTATTTGTTGTATCTCCGCCCGGAAATAATGTATTGTCCAAATGCTTACTTAAAGCTTGTTTATTCAACTACGCATGTCTTTTTGCATTATGCTGTAAATAAAAATGTAAAAAGGCCATATTTATCTGTTTTATCAAAATATTTAAGCATAAACTTCCCCTGAAATACCAAGTTAAACACCTAATGTTAACTTTTTAAGCAAATATTTGTATGTCAATTATTCAAAGTCCTATTACCGTAAGATATAAGCACTGTTATGGTAGAATTTAATCATAGGGTTTCATTGTGCAACATTATACCCTATACTTATGTTTTCGTTTCAAATCAAACTTAACACTTTTCTTGCACATTGAAGTGCTTCCACGGGGGACCACTGGAAATCGAATAGCTTTGTAGTGTATTGGATTTTTATTCAAGAAGTATTCCTTGCAATAATAACAACCCTGTTGGTCAAATTACATGCGCTCAATCTCATCCATTTTAGAATGATTTCGTGGAAAAAAATAGGATATAAAAATAATGTCCCAGATATGATTTATAGCACCATATAGCGGATTTTTCAGCTTCTTCTAAATTTACCCTAAACATAAATAATGTCATTTTTTCCAGGTGTGCATACTATCCATCGGGGACAACCTATATACGACAAGCCACCCCTTTCAATGTTGCATTTAAATCACTCTATGTCCCCATAATTGAGGGTGTGTTCCCATGCTTTAATGACGTCCTAATTAACTTTGTGTTTAACAAGTTTCATTTTGTTTTACAGAGCACTGTTTCACACACGGAACGTATTATGAGCATGGTGAAGGTTTCCAGCCCGAGGACAGGGTGTGTGTCGACTGCCTCTGTACGGTACGTCAGCTAAAGCCCTTATTTATCGCCCACCAAATCATATATAGCAAAGGCAACATAGCCAACAAATATGGCAACATAGCAAAGCCCCTCATTTAGGGTGTTAATTGCGCATTAAGCATCAATTTAAAAGGAGAGGGTTGCTATTTTTAGGAAACCCACGTTGGTTGTTGAAAAGTTATGACGGGTGACTCATTGGCGGGGATATCAATTTAATCATTTTAAATGGATTTAAAACAACAACGTTTTTTGTATGAATTGATATTTGTTAGCTTTTAGCTGGGTCCTGATAAATCATAAAGATAATTTCCCCTTTTCCTGTTTATTATAGAAAAAAACACTAAGAGATTATTATTCATTGAGTTATATTTGATAACAATTATTATATCATTTTCATATTTATAAACAGGATGGCAAAATGACGTGCAACCACCGCACCTGCCCTCCCTTAAATTGTCCTGTCCATGAGCAAATCGAGATTCCAGGCGAATGCTGCAAAGTCTGTCGAAGTAAGTTAACAAGAGAGAATTCATTCAAATGTCAAGCATCTTATATCTTAGAATGATCATGAAATATCTATAAAATGTTGAAAGTGTCATTCTTTCGTATTATTTCTTATAATAGTTAGATATTTTATATCTAATGTATTGTTTTATTTTATGATTATGTTTTCAATTTATTATCATTCTATTTCATTAATTTGTTGTTGCCATAGATACGGACTTTTGCGCTGCTGGTCACAACTGTCACGAAAACGCCATTTGCGTCAACCTAGAGACGCGCTACATATGCCGTTGCAATGTCGGCTTTACTGGCGATGGAGAGGTATGTTTTTATTTGTAAATATGTAAAATGCATTGAATAGAGTACTTAATTATGTTCATATGTGATAGTAATGTAATGTAAGGATTGGAGGATTTTCAAACTGTTTTTAGTTTAAAAAACTTTCCCGAACTTTTTTCTATTTTTCTCAAACTTTTCCAAACTTTTTCCAATTTTTTCAATTATTTTTCAAACCTTCTCAAATCTTCCAAATTTTTTCCAACTTTTTCTCTTTTTTCCCAAACTTTCCCAAACTTTTTCAAACTTTTTTCCAACTTTTTCAATTTTTTCCCAAAACTTTTTAAAACTTTTTCCCAACTTTTTCAAACTTTTTTTTTCAAACTTTTTTTTCAAACTTTTTTTCAAACCTTTCGAATTCTTTGCAGAAATGCGAGGACATTGACGAGTGCGAGACTGTAGGCGGCCTGGACGGACACCACTGTACCGCGAGCGCGGTGTGTCGCAACACTTTGGGAAGTTATGAATGTGACTGCGATGAGGGATTTGTGCATGATGATCCGTTTTCGTGCAAAGGTGAGATATCTTTAACGATTATTAAGCGTTTTTTAAACTCAATAATCCGAAAAATAAAATGGGCAATGTATGATGGTCCATTTTCGTACAAAGGTGAGTTTTCTAACATGGTTTTAAATTTTTTTTTTTAATTTTAACGTTAAACTTTATTGAAATTAACACGAAATGTAGCCTAGAATAAAAAAAATGTTCGTAGTTTAGCTTTCAATATATCTTAAAAACTATTAGTTCTTTATATATAATACGCCAAAAAGATTGAAAAGATACAATTAGTTTGACCTACAAGGTTAGGTTCTCTTTACTGGAGGCAATATCAAAAGGGGAAAATGACGTTGCGTAACCTATTTAGTACAAGTCTAGGTTCAGTGAGAAATGTAGGTCATACAATTCGGGACCCCCTCCACTCAAAAAGATGCACGCTGGATTTGATTCTATGCGTGGTCCCGACAATGTCGTCTTTTTTCTGCCTAAGTGGCATTCGCGCCGCTTTATATAGGATTTAGATGGGAAAGATAAGATTCAACGATAAGATTGCGCTATACGATAGCTTTGTAGCAATCTTAAGCGGTTTTTAGAAGAGATAATAAGGGACTGTTTGCATAAATATTTGTTTTTTGGTTATTTATTACTTTACGCGATGGAATGCAGGGCATAAATCAGAGCGATTTCTCAGAACTTGTAATGTAGGCTTTTCGAGGCAAAATACACAGAAACTTTACACATAACCATCGGAAAAACTGAAGTCAACAATACGTAAAAAAGTCATTGCTTGTCATAACAAAACTTGAGTAGAATCTACTTGTCTGTGTTTAAACAACAAAATGTTCATTAAAAAAAATTATAATTCATGTTAACATGTTTTTGTCTGAGGTTTGTTTTTTCCCTAAATTTAACGTGCTTCGTTATCAATATAATACACTAAGAAATTATTAAATAGACCATTATCAACAAAATAATCATATAAAGGGATCAAATCATTAAGGTAAACAAACAAACAAATATAAATCATATTAAATATAATCCAACAAATAGAAATATAAGACATATAAAACATATCAAGCTTTCGTTGCATGCGAAAGTACGGAAGCAGAATATGAAAACAGAGACAACGTCATAAATATTAATCCCTTAAATCATCGTCAAACAACACATTTACAAAATAGTTTGTACAATAATGTATATTAAATTTTTACAGCTTTCGATGCATTCGAAAGTACGGAAGCGCATAAGACGAGCAAACACGATATTTATGTTGATATAAAACATATAAATCTTATAAAGCATGATTCTGTATTTGTTTTCTATTCTTTTACAGCTTTCGATGCGTGCGAGTCTACGGAAGCGCAATGCGGTGCGCATGCGCGTTGCGTCAGTCTACGGACGTCGTACGAATGCGAATGTTTGGCCGGTTATGAAGGGGACGGATTCACGTGTACTCGTAAGTATCTTCAATTTCTATTTTGTCTCATTTTAGAAACTAAATAAAAATGTGAAAGCTTCTAGAACCTTCTTGAAATTTCACTACATCTTGTGCTAAGAGGATTGAGAATTTACGTTTTGCTTTGATCCGCGTACTTGAACAACTTTTTCTTGCTAGACATTGAACCCGTAACTCATAAATTGTAACGCGCTTACAAGACAGAAAAAAAGAACATTTGATATCAGCTGTTTTTGGTTCTTCATAATTTGATATAGGTGATATGGTTAATCGTATATTTAAGTAACTTTCGTTACATATTTGCATTCACAATCTAAAAGCCGCAACAATGAGCAACATATATATATGTGACGAACGTGTTCATAAAACAGACAAGCATTATGATATACGAATATGCCGCAAATTACGTTTTTTTTTACTTCTACTGCAAATACTCGAAAATCAACATATCACATAGCCACTGTAGTGACGAAAATATATCTTTAATTTTCAATATATCCTTGTTGTTATATGGACAATATATGGTTGTTATATGGACTTGAATATGTTGCATTTTGTTCGTTTTCAGCGGTGTGCCCGCGGGGCTGCAGTAACGGGGGCCAGTGCGTGTCTCCGGGCGTCTGTCAGTGCAGAAAGGGTTTTGTGGGCAGTACATGTCAAGAAGGTATATTTCATTTGACATATTTTATTTGACATAGTTTTATTCAATTCATAAGTGAAATATCAATGACAACGCCCATCAAAAATATGGTGTGTTTGTGTTTTAATTGTCGATAATGATGGTCCTTTTTTTCTTGATAAAAGGGGCAGTAAATTTTGAAGTTTTATCTCTGATGTACTTATAGCGAGTCTGTACCAATGATACAATGAAAATAAATCAAGACATTTATTGACTATTTGTGATGTCGAGTTTTATGACCTTAAATTATAATCCTCAAATATGGTTAAGTATCTCAACTTTTATTCAGGTTACTATTTTATTTATTCATTTATTCTTTTTTTCTTCTTTCTCACATATTTATTTCTTAGTTGTTATTTTCTTATCACCACAATATATCTTTATTTTTCTTGTCTATTTGATTTTCTTTTTTTTTTATTCATTATCTCATAATTTTTTATTAAATATTAAAATTAATTATTTTATTTTTCATCCAATTTCAGACCTCGACGAATGTCTTTTCGACATGCACCTCTGCTCGCCCAACTCGCAATGCGTCAACACACCCGGAAGCTACGAATGCCAATGCAAACCGGGTTACCATAGCAACTACGATGACAATCAAAACGGCCGCTTTTGCGTGGACGTCGACGAATGCCGTGGTTACGGCGAAGGTCATACATGCGCGCTTGGTACCTATTGTCGCAATACGGTTGGTGGATACGAGTGCATCTGCAGCGACCCGCGACTCTGTGAGAAGCCCTGCTTTGTGGACTATAGTTCAGTGCCGCACGGGACTGTGTTTCGCGATCCCGATGATATGTGCAGCACGTGCACTTGTGAGGTGAGTGATTGTGACGTCATAGAGAGAGAGAGAAAAAATGTCAATTTGATAATGCATCTAGATTTGATGATGCATATTCTAGACTATGTCACACGCACACACACATAAAACATGATTGCGAGAGACCTCTTAATTAGATCGTAATTTATCTGTTCAATTACTTTTTTATAAATAGTATGTCCCCCACTTTAGTGTAGTTTAATACATGACTTATGTCTTGTTTGGAATGTGCTTTATGTGATTAAAGTCTCGTTAATTATCTCTAGATTTTCATTACATGTACATACCACCAGGTAGCATAAAACAAGACTATTAACAGTAGTTTAATTGTTTGTAAAGCTTAATGACCGATAACAATCTACTCGAAAACCGGTATCGGACAATGATAAATAACACTGTCCGTATAAGAATTCAACAACAATTACGTTATATACACGCGAATTAAACCGCAATTGTGCACAGTTATCTAAAGCATTTACATGTGGTATATCCCCTAGAATTATATTAAATTATTTTTTCTAACATCACAAAAATGCCAAACATGTTTACCTCCGAATGTCAACCTCCGAAACAAGGAATGTTGAATTATTAGAATAAAATAAAATAATATTCAGGAAAAAATATATTAAATCATTACATTTTGGTAGTGGCAAATATAAGGTATAAACAAATCATATGAACCTCATACTAATTTCTTAGCTTTTGCTATATTATATTCCCTTTTTCACCAACAGAACGGCGAATCCGTGTGCACGCCCAAATCATGTGACTGCAGGGATCCCAACGTGGACCTCAATTGCTGCTCCCACTGCAGTGCGGAACACGAATGCCGTCACCAGGAACTTCCGGTTTCCTACAAGAATGGCGAATCCTGGATGTACCACTGTCAGACGTGCACTTGCAATGTGAGTTTATTCTTGAGGTTAATACATGATCTAGATAATAAAAGGAATTAATTATTCAAATTGAAATTGAAAAGAAAATTGAACATTTTAGTCGAATAGCTCTAAGAAAAATATATTGCTTTACAAATGTGCTAATCACTTTAAATAACAGAATTATTTACCGTTTTTCTTATTTCAATTTACAGAACGGTGCCCGCGAATGCGAGCAAGTGCAATGTCCAAAACTGGACTGCAGCCCAGCAGTCCAAATAGACGGCGACTGTTGTCCCCGCTGTATGCAGGAAACGGACGCATGCGCAGTCACTCCGGATCAAATACGACGCGATGAGACCTGCGAAGTGGATGGGCATATATACCGTTATCCGACGCCGTTTAGAATTGAGAAGCTCGATCGGTGTACGACTTGTGTATGCAAGGTACGGGATATAAGCGGATTTTGATTGAAAAATGATACTTTTTATGCGATATTTTTTATATTATTTGAAATATAAATGTTTATTTTGAATAGTATTATTAAAAAGATGGACAAATTTAATCAGGAAGTTGATCGTTCAAATAAGTTTGCATTGTAGAACATAACACTGTTATAAAATACGCATTAATTACTGTTTGATGATTATTATACTAGGTTTTATCATTTCATTTGTTCTTTTGGTTGACAGAACAGTCACATATGCTGCTCCTACAACCAAACCTGTATGCAACAGCGAGTCGAACAAGCGCGAAACAGTGAAAATTACCGTAAGCGCGCTCTGGAGGGCGCTCACCAAAACCACCGAAATCGCCAAGATTACGCACGCGAAGATTATTCGCCACGGATACAAGAAGAATCATCCAGTGAGGATATCGTGGATTATAATGTAAACAATCGGCGCGATTATGACTATGGGCGTCGATTACGCGAACGAGAAGCGCGAAAATTAGAGGAACGCGAACAACGAAGATTACGGCGGAAGTTAGAGCGAGAACGAGGCCAAAGTGCGCATGATCCGTCGCAATCGATACGAGACACTGGCCAGGCCGCGCTTGGTGGTGGCAGCAACGTCCAAAATAGCAGACACCAGCAATTTTATGCAAATAGTCATTTACAAAACCAAGACTTATCGGCGGCCGTTCAGTCGCGATCGTCGAATAACGGACGGTCGTCGCGACATAATCGCGGTGATCGCGGCGAGCGCCATCGCAGGGACGATTCAGTGCGACAATCGCGAAAGAAAAATACGTGAACATAAACAAACATAAACTGAGTTACATTATACCAGTGCATTCAAACAGTCGTTGCTAATCTAGTTTTTATTCTCTATATGCATGTATATGGGTACGCTATGTTTTATTGGTCATGAAGAGAGCTACTTATCGTTTATCTGGTGTGACACTACTTCGTGTCATTTGCCATGTCTATGTAGTCTTCTCAAGTCCCTTCTTACTTTGCTCCTTTCGATAAGACTTAGAATGCTAGCTTACAATGAAAGTAGATTAATTAGAATCGTGTGATTTGTTGCAATGAGAATATGTGTGTATTATTTTGTTGATATTGATGCATAAAAAGTCACTTCATAGCATAAAGAAACAAGGTATGGGTAAACAGAAAAAAATATAAACCTACCACAAAAAGATATGCTCTTTTTAGTCTTGTATATAGCCAATGAAATATCAGTGTATATGTCGGTTTGTAATTACTGGATACGTCCCTGGTT
>LQRL01109766.1:19932-46058 GCA_001703475.1 Hydroides elegans | reverse complement strand
TTTTCGGCCAACAAGATTGAAATAATTTACATAACGGATTACATTCTATATTGCCATAAAATATATTAATAAAGTGTTGTTATTCATTTACAATTAGCTCAGTTAACTCAGAGATGATGATACAACCAAAGCATATTTTTTGACGCATTGAAAATTAACTCAGCGACAGTATTTAAGTAAGAAAATTAAAACTAGAAACATATTTGTTTAACACATTGAGCGTGTTTTCGGATGAATAAATATGAATAAAGTAATCTAACTAGCTTAAAATTATAAGTAACAAAGAAAGTATGTTGATGGTCTATTTAGAATGAATTCTATGCCGTTGGAAAATAATTTGTTATGATATGAATATGGTTAGCCAATGAAACAGGAATGGTTAAGGGTGGTTTTGAAGAGATGTTCAACACATATTTGAAAAAAATGTTTGTAAAAACACAATATACGCTTAACTTAATATCATAGCATAGCTTTAAAAGACATCGCTCAGCCCTTTCCATACATTATATATAATACTCATTATAAGTTATTAAATTGCCTACACCAACTTTCATGTAATGCAATTTTGTTGTTTATGTTTCTTAATATCAAATTTTATTCTACCGTCATAGCTCATAATGAACAACCCATATCTACTGCGACTGCGACGTCTCCACCAATAAGCACCCATTTTGCCACTGACATTATATCGCTTTAATGCAAACAGTTCCTGAAGCTCGGCCTCTAGAACTCCGATGCAAACATTATGCCCCACCCCCACCTCATTATTGAGCAGCGGTTGCAGGCCATATCAATCTGAGGGTAGCATCACTAAGTGCTCCTGGCTCACCAGCTACTTACATGAAATCCTTTTAAAGGTTAGGTGATGCTCATGAATATACGAAACATTTGTTAGGGCCGTCCTTTGCTTGACGTTGCCATAGCATATCACTGAAAGAAAATTGAACCTAGAAATCAGTTTGATTCGATATATGTATATCTAAGAGATACACTGTATGCATTTATTTTCTAAATTAACTGCTATTAGCACTCAAGACCCGCAGGTAGAGAAAAGGGGTCACCTTATTTCATTAATTGATAAAAGAGCAGCTAAAACATGGTGTAAAGCAGTGTTGATCATGCGTGTGACTGAATTTCGGAAATTGTAAATATAGATTTAAATGCTAACATATTTATACAAATAAATATTGAAATATATGTTGACCAGCTTACCCAGAAGTTGAAGGCGAAAAGAATATCGTTCTTTTAGTTATTATGTATTTTTTTGTTAAGATAAAAACATTTTTGAGGTAATCACTGCTCATCTTAATACATTTGAAAATAGAATATGATGCTTATCATATTGCCGAGCGGGTTAAATTTATCATCCCGTTGGTAATCGCGCTCGCCGCGGCTATTTTCGCTGCTTTGGGGATTCAAAGTGGATTTGAAACATTGCAAGTTTTTTCTTCTTTTTGTTCATTTTTGAAGATTTTGGCTGTGATGAGTCATCGTTTGACCCCAAGGCGGCACTAGGGCTCGTTTTGCTTCTTGTTGAGAAGCTAAGTGTTTCTCGATCCAAAATAGATTTGGTTTTGCTGAGTGAATTTTGTCGCTTGGGCTTTATTAGTTTCTTGTTTATTCGCAAGGATTTCAAGGGGCGCTAATTGTTTTGCGAGGGGAATTTATTCGGAATATCAAACTCTAGAGTAGCACGAGACGGCGTTATTTCCTTATCCTGTGTGGGCATTGTATCTTTCCCATGAAACGCCTATCGCTTTGATATCCCCTGACCGTTCGCGGTGTAATAACTATACAAAGACTCTTCAATCCAACTGTATCAATATCAGACGTCTCATCAACTCCGCTATCAAATGGATAAGTTGGCGAACTAGTTGCATCACTTGTCTCAGAAATTTGATCACGTGTTTCAATACCTTGCATTGATTGGAGCGCGCCCATGTTAATGTGTAAAGCGGTAGCGTACACTTGTGGCGATTGGTTGTTGCGCATGCGTGGTTCGTCGCTGGCGGCGGCAGCCATTTTGAACAGGTGCCTGTATAAATGAACAACGACGTTATTTCATATCATATCATATTCATATCTTATGCTTGTATTTTGGTTCAATTAAATACAACATATATATGACGAAATATATCAAATATTTCACAGTATCGTCTTGTTTTTTATTAAGTGTTCATAAAATAAATTAGAACAAACGTTTGTTACGATGTTAAATATGAGACGTCCAATCATTGCCTTTAAATGAAGGGTGAACGACGTGTCTTTATGACGTGAACTATTAACATGTCCGTATAACGTCGCTACTAGACGTTGTCGCGACGTGTTATTAAAGTCGTCTTTGTGACGACGTTGTAAATATGACGTGACCTTCACGTCGCAATATGACGTTGTAAGGACATTATATCCTGGTCGTGACGTGATTTGACGTTACAAGGACCCCATAAAAAGACCAACTTACGAATTAAACTTGCTGTCAAATAGCATTGCGAATACCCCACGAAAAAATGCAAATTTGAATTTTGGACAATTTTTTGTTTGATAATTGTTGCTTTCGAATAGTAATAATATGGTTCAGTTGAATATCTATCATTTTCGCCAAAAATGTAAATATATGATATTTATCAGAAACATATTTTTGATTTTTGAATAAAAATGAAATGCGGACCACTTTAGGACGTCGCATGTTAGGTCTTAGCGGACGTCTTTCACTGAACGTCCTCTCGATGTCAGATATTGACGGCGAAATGACGTCTAAAAAATTACGTCCGGCCAACTTTCATCTGGGCTCAATGTAGGACCATGAAAGGACGTGCGTAAATGACGTCAGGCGGACGGGAATAGGACCATCCTTTGCCGAGTGGGAAGAGGGAGTTTATTATTCCACTACTCTATGTTTATTTCAAACTCGTCAAGTGTTGACAAGAGACATTAATGTGAGGATTCATTTATAACGCAAATGGACATTGAGTATACTCAGTGGTCACCTCATTATAATAATAGTGACACTAGCATTTATAATTTGAATTCTCAATTTGCTTTAAGATTGTGCTCAGCTAATTTGACCAATCATATGCATATGAATTACTGAATCCAGGTTAAAATATACCGGTCAACATGTCCCCGGTCATAATGGCCCCGATTTAGGCAACATAGGTTAAATTGGGCCTAATCAAAATGACCAAACTAAAAAGAACCCGTATGCATTTAAACATATAACATAAATCAATATTTATTTACATGCTTAACCAGATATTAAATTAAAGTAGAATGAATATTATAAAATTATTTTGGGCATTGCAAATAATTAAAATATATATATTCCAATCTTATAAAGATTATTTAGCAATTAATACTTAAAAGTAAAACTTAATCAAAAATAGACTTATTGAAATAACTATATATATTTGGTGATATTCCGTATTACTATGCGTACTATCTTTATTTAGCTTTTAAGGTCAAGCCCGATTTTTATACCTCTGCCTTGCACGAAACATTTTTATGCGCGTCAGCTGTGACTTTATCAATGATTAAAGCTAATATAGAGATTTACTGTTCTAGGACGAACAATGATAATATACGAGTGACATAGAATGGTAAGGACTAGCGCGTAGAAATATTTTATTAGTCTTCCTTTTTTCCGGGGGTCATTTTGACCGGAGACATTTTGACCTAAATTGCCAAAATTGGACTTAAACGTAGAGGTATTTTATAAGTTGTCTAAGACGATTTCTGTCGCGTCCCTTTTTATTGGGGCTATTTTCATCCGGGACATTTTGACCTAGGCTGCCCAAATTGGGGCCATTATGCCCGGGGACATTTTGATCGGGCACGTATTGACCGGATACCGAATAACTACATGCGTTTGCGGTACAACACATGTATTTTTTGACGATGCTGTGAAATATCATTATATCACAGAACGACATGTTCGTGTAATGATATCCACGTAGTTGTAGAGCGTGACATTTGCAACCTAAACGTAATATAACTTCAATTTGAAAAATGTCGTCGTTTGCTATTTTTTTTCATACTTTGACATTCACAACACTTGATATAAAACATAAGCATTTCGTTTGAAGTACCTATTTATATAATGACATGCGCCTGTGAATGATAGATATTATGTTTAATTAATCCATTAAAACGTGAAGCTTATTGAACTGGTCTATATTCATTTTTGAATGTGCTTGTTTTTAAAAACGTTTTGCAGGTTGATTTTACTTATCCACGAAAACTATTGTCTTTTCAATTGTTTTTATTCCAATTCGACTATACGAACATGGCGTGGTTTAAATAATCAATATTGTATATACGCAACCCATAATTGTGATTTAAATATTTCTTAATGTTGTTTAAATATCAATCCAAATTAGTTTTATAGCATATTTTAATATTTAACATCCATCGGGTTTCAAATATTAACTTATCGATAGTACATACATCACATTAAAGCAGACATTGCATAGCCCTATGATCCTCAGAACTACAAAAACCTTAGTTCACTTCACTTAGTTCAGCCTTCAAACATCGGCACTGTGATGATCAAGATGAGATTATATTGCTATTCGCTAACAAGTGACATTAAATAAAAACAGCGATGCTTTGATAAGGAGTGTGTTTAACGATGTCAATGTCACTTAATGTTATCTCCATAAGATATATTCTCAATCAGATAACTATTGTGTAAACTTCTGTGTTAATTTGGCATCAACCTTTTACTATGAGTATGTAACAGCCTTTAGCTACTTCAAACTATAAATTAATTTTAAGTCTGTTTTAAGTTTTGAAGGTAATCAATTTGTATAACGTTCTTTTCTAGAATAAATTATCAAAAATAGTTAAATAAGTTTATTGTTTTATAGTTTTTGTTGTTCGTTAAGGATATTCGTCACTGATCCAAAGACTTATGCAAATTACACATGACCAAAAATAACGAATCGATATATAAACTCAATTATCACATAACGCAGTTAATATTTCAAATTAGTGGCAACACTCCATTGCCATAGATTTGGCATGTTCGATCCAGTATCAAATCTTGATTATATTGACCAACGTAATGTTGAACGATCAGTGGAAAAGCAAAGACTTTTGGTGATATTAGGGTTATATTTTCACATTATCAACTAAAACAATCTTGATTTATTTCTTGTGTTAATTTGAATATGAACGTCACAGCAAAGTCGATTGATAAATACTGTGTGCGTAGATATTGCAAAGAAATGTTATAATAAATAACACCATCAGATGAAAACTAATATAACCCGTTTTTGATAATTTTAAAACAGGCCTTTAGTACAACCACTATCACATGCCAAAATGAACTATATAAGCATGTTCATGTACAATATCAGTTAGATTTCATCATTAAGTACAATAAATAATCTATCTAATATTAGAATCATACCATTTTATAACAGTTTAGAGTACAGTCATATAAACAGCATTCTTTTGTCACAAAATAGTAACGCAAGGAGTCGCACTTTGAATCGAGTGCGCATGTGCATTATGATAAGTCAATCTGATTAAGCATGATTACCGCTTAATTCATACACATAAAGTGTGTCATCTTTATCTGATCCCACAAGCAGCCTATCGCGATGGAGCAGCGCGTTCTTTGGTCTCACCACGGGCGGCTGCAGCGACACGACGCTCCATTGGCGGTCGGCGTCAAACACTTGCAGGCGTTCGTTGCCCCATTCCGCGATGAGTACTGCGCCGCTCGTGCTCGTCATGCACATATATGGGTGATCCAACTCGCCCGCTTTCCTTCTACCTTTGCTACCCCATGACCCAATCAGCTCCCCTGACAGGCTGTATGCCAATAGTTTTGAATCGTCAAACAGACACACAAATATCATATTGTCATGTATAGATATAGTTATGAGTTGTCCTTCACATCCCAGATCAACGCGACGACACTCCTTCCATCCGTCCGCATGCTCATACACGCGGATGCTGCTTGTCCTGCCTTCCGCTGCAAAGAGTGCGCCGTCGTGCTCGATCACTCCGGTGAAGTAGCCCTCGTCGATGCGGCGTCGGTTCGTTCCTGCAACACGAGTGAGGTGGATGCGAGTTTTTTAGTTATAATGCTAATATTTGCTGAGAGTTTAGGCAAGATGGAAAATAGTGTTATCCTACGATTGTTGTCTCAGATCTTCTACTAAGTTGAGTAGTATGAGTCAATATAATGCATAAACACAGTGTCACATGGTTTTACATATTACGCTATTTTACACAGTGGTCCTCGTCGATGCTGTGTCTGTTCTTCCTTGAAGCATGGTCTTACCGAGTTGCTATGAAAACTATATTGTTAATTAAAATTAGGAATATATTACGCTTTGAATAAAAGTTGGTTTGATTTAAGGATAATAAAAAATGATATTGGTTTTCATTCATGGATCAAATGTTGCCAAACTCTGCTAATATGGCATTGATAACAATATCAACACAGTTACGGTAAAAAAACCTTATTTATTTGTTTTTATACTATATTTTCATTGTGCGTGCCTCTCATCAATTACAATTCATTAACACGGATCTGCTGAAGAAATTTCGATGCAATATTTGATAACGTTGCGAAAATATATTGTTTTTTATTCTGTCCTTAATCATGCAAATAATGGACATAACCAGTTGCTTTTTAAACTGTATCAACATTTAAATTTTTAATTCTGGTAAAGGAAGAAAGTATGTTTTGGATAAAACGAGTTCGGTTAATTAATGTTAACCATAAAGTTAAAATGAATGTTATGCTGCTTAAATGCAATTCGCTATAAAATGACATGTTGGATACAAATTCAGGAAAAACTAAACCGGTTGCAAGAAGCTATCAACGTATGATTAGTACTATTAAAGAACATAACGCATAACTGCAGTTCATACATAATGTATATTATAATTATGATAATTGATAAATTATCATTTATATAATGTAATCTTAAATTTGCTGTTCATGCATTCACATTACATCTGTAAATTACCGTCATAGTTGATCAGGAATTAGGCCACGTATTCGTCAGACAGTTCTGCTACATCCCACTGTTACTTTCGGTTGCTATCTCTAGCCAAACTAAAACAATGTATTCACCTATATTATCAATCATGGGCAGACCATTCAACCCCGCCACGGCGACGTCTCCACCAGACAGCCCTGCCACAGCACACACGGTGCCCATGTCGCCGCTGTCACTTTCACTCTCTGTCCCTGCTCAAGCTAAAACAATTCATTTACCTTCACGGTCAATCTGGAATAGCCCCTTCTCTCCCGCCACGGCGACGTCTCCATCAGACAGTGCTGTCATATCAAACACGCTGCCCATGTAACCGCTTTCACTGTTGCTCTTAATCTCGCGCAGAGACCGCAGCTGGGCGTCGAGAACGGTGATGCCGCCCCGGTGGCACTGCCACAGCTCGTTGTTGCGCAGCAGTCGCAGTTGGGTAGGGGAACTGGGCAGCTGAACTTATTGTTCCTGACGCACCCACTGTACACTCAAAATTGTATCCAGGTTTAAAGACGGCTTCTGGTAATAGAAATTTGTACGAGCTAATTAAGTTATATAAATAACATTTAAAGTTTCAATTTTATAAAATAACTTAATTATCACTCATATAATTAGATATGTCAAAAATGCGCATGAACTAAATAAAAAGAATGTTGCTTCAAATGTAATAAATGTTTCGCACAGGCATCTTTACAAAACATCATAAAACATCAATTTTGACATTTCATATTTCATAGCAATGACACTCTTATTGAATGTTCTTAATATATTTATACGCATAATAATTATATTTACTAATGATTTCAGAATATTGGGGAAAATAAGATATGATCAAAACGTTTTAACATGGAAACAGATTGTTGAATAACATATCTCGAATCATCTAATTGGCTTATATTATCAGAACAATATCAATTGTAATACCTGAGATGACGAGATACGCAGTTCTGGATCCGGCGCGTTTATTTCGATAGAGTCTTTGAGGCCTAACTCCCCATCCACTTGGATCTCTACATCCATCTTGGGAATATCCACTTCAATAGTTTGTGATGCACTCTCTAGTGTTTTTCTCTGCAAAAGCGCTATTTCGGCTTGTTGATGTTCCACAGGCGAATCTTCCGCATTATCTTTTTCTATCGTATCATTCATTTTTCGGAGTTCATCGTGAATTTGAGTAAGAATATTTTTGATATCGGTCAGTATTTTCTCAATCTGGCCTTCTCGCTTACGGAATGAGCCGGTAGCCTTCCGTTTGAGGCATCGATAATGAATTTTTATTTCTTTAATCCTTTTGTCACACATAGAGGAAAGAAGGTCCATTTGTCTTTGTTCGTCCTCTAATAACTCACTGACAGAATCTTCCAATTTGTTAATCTGTACCAAACAAGCTTCTCCTTTCTTTTTCATGCTTTCTTTGTACTCCTTCATTGCAGTTTTTCTCATATCCTCCATGACTGAACGAAAATTTGGGACTTTTTGGGAAACCTTTTTACAGTTCTGAGAAAAGCAAACTATTTTGTTATCCCTTAGTTTGCCCTTTTTGGTACAGAAAGGACATAACTTGTGTTTGCATCTCAGTTCGACATACTCAAACATAATATCGTTACATTTGCTGCATCGAATTCCAGACGGAACGTTCGAAGCCATTATGTGTTCTTCAGATGCCAAGCCTAATGCTTTGCTCAATATAAAGTTGATATTTTATGTCATTTATGTGCCAAGTTATTTAGTTGATATGCGTATTAATTATTCAATCACCGTTATATGACTTAAATCTCTGTGAACGGAACATATATGTACTGCGACGCCCATACCCCAACTTGGTAAAATGCCATAAGCAAATTCATGCTTGGTGTCAGCAAATACAATTAATTATTCCTGTAAATATAAAAAAAAATGACTATTCAGACACTGGCATTTTGGATCAGGATAAGGATCACCTCAAATAATGACACATGTTTTAAGTGGTTGATATACTCAGTTTGAAAACAAAATTGTCCAGTGTTTGGTTTGAATTAGTTGGTCTATATCTGTAACAAGCTTATACATCCTTTAATTTAATTACAATCATTTTAGTATTATATTGTCATTTAGAATATGAACGTTCCTTTATTAAATAATAGCCTCTGTCTGATTTATTAATATAACATATCCTTCACTATTGTGGCTGGTAAATTTCAATATTTTAAAACCAAACTATCTTAGTAAATGGCCAGACAGGGAGTGTCGAGCGTTTTTTGGTGACCGGAAAGAATATCGAACATTAAAGAACTCGTTTTTTCAAACAACGTACGACGCTTCGCATCTGATCAACTAATTAAACTTATTCAAACCGTTCCAACTGTCAAATGAGAAACAAAGAATTCGAAATATGTTTAATTTAATTCAATAACCAAATATGAAGATAAATTTAGCAAGGGTATGAGTATCATGCAAGTTTAAAGGTTGACTACAACTGAAATTGAACAACAAATTATACATAATTCATGGAACTAATACCAACCAATATTCCATTGACAAAAGTATATTGTTCCTCTTTTAATGTCATACAAAACGACTTAAAATACGTCGATACACGAATTTCACAGAAAACGTAATGTAGCCTTTGTAATTACCACATAACAATATTATTTGATTTTAGGCTTGTGAAAAGTAATATTTTATTTATGAGTAAAACGTTATGAAGCGTTGCAACTATAATCAGAGCAGCATTAACAACATAAAAAAATCATTTAAAAACAATTGACAGTATTGATTTTTATAAGCTTTGCCTTACTTCCATGACAATAAAGTCTCGTTAACTGTTTGTGTTTTAATTGAACAAATGTTTGTAAACAACCCGTTCGATTACGTTTGTGAAAATATGTCGTGTCAAGCAGGGCTAAGACGTTGCGTTGGGTAACATTCTTCAATTGTACAATAGTGAGACAAAGTCGTGAGAAAAAAGAATATTTTGACAAATAGTGAGAGCATATTATAATTAATAAGACATTAAGCAAATCATAGTTTTTCTTAAAGTTCAATTAAGCATATGGTTTGCAAATTACGAATTTATTTGCATTGAATTGTTTATATTTACACACAATCTGCTTGATATTAAGTGTCATAGGGACATTTCAAACAGCCGATGGATATTTGAGGGGTATAAAGACACATTCAGATCTGAAAAGATTTTAGTAAAGAATTGTATTATTTGAAGAGTCATATTTCATGGACTACAATAATAATGGCAAATTCATTGTTAGTTTTTGATTTTCTAAACATTTTGCTTTTTGTTTTTTTTCTATTTCACGTAATCATATAACAATTGTGTCTTGGTATATTCAGTATCATACTTTTATGACTAAACACAATTATTTCCATCATAACTTTCCACAATTAGTGCGTGGCCAGACGGGAAGCGTCGAGCGTTTTGGGGTGGCCAAACGGGGAGCGTCAACGAGCGTTACTTTGACTTCGAAATCGTGTTTAATGAATAAAGTTACGGCATTTCAAATGTATCTGGTACATAATCTAACAGACTTACGAGGAGTGTGGAGTATTTGTTAGGAAACTTACAGCAAATCGAGGGGTCTTATCATTTGTTTACCGCGACACCAGTTCACTCTTCACTCTATTTTAAACTGTTCTTAAAACCTCATAAGATGTCAAACAGATATGATATTGTGCACGACGCTTGCCGTGTGGCCACGGAGTTTGGAGCGTCACTGAACAATTGAATAAGACCCACAAAGAACTTATAAGACCAATACCGCTGACGCTCAACGACCCACCCTGTCTGGCCACGCAATTATGATAGTCATTGATGCTGAGAATAAAATATGAATGGTTCGTGTATTTTATCAAAGTTTACCTCCATGTTTATGCAGTTAGTAATAGAATCCAATGCTTGAAAAAAAATCATAGCATAACCATGAGCATGATATTCAATCCAATTGTATTTCCTTATAGTAAACCATTTCAACTTTTTTTATGCCCCGGGGAACAGTATTTACGCTTTTTATTTATGTCTGGTTTAAAATCCTTAATTTTTTTTCACACTTTTATAGTTGCTTTAAAATAAAAAACTATACAACATACCGGCCTCTTAACACAACAAATGTTCAATGTTTCACCCATGTCAATAATTGATCAGTGAGCATCGTGTCGACCAACTGCGCATATTCTTAGAGAAGTCGTTCGACGCTTTAGGTCAAAAGGGTCCACATTGATTTTTGTATATTCCTTTTCAAGATGCCACGAATACTATACATTATTGGGCGGCATCAGGTGACTTTGTCCTCACTCTATCGCTGTACCATTTTTTATACCATCGTCGCCTAGAAACTGAAACTTCCGTCTTTACCTTCTTATCGATAAAAATAAACAACGTTCTTTTTCCGTGATCACTGACCCCGTCTTAACTCCTTGGAACAATGAGCTTAATTGTTATGTTTCATTTGTTTCTGATCATCTTTCTGGTTATTGACTTTTCTATGGCTATATGTAACAAACTCGTACTTTTCATAGCTTCCACTTAAAATAGCATTTTCGCTTGTAACATACTTTTCCATTTCACTGCGTCGAGTTTAAGGTACAGAAACCAAGATCGTATGCGTGGTTTCGACCTTTGCTTGAGACTAGAAGGCTGATAACCGCTCGGGATTTCATGAGTCAACATTTGAAGGTTTGTTTGAAAACATGAATAATAGTTCCGAGATTCTCTCCCAAATTATTCTCTATACCTGAGATGGTTTTGAAGATAGCTGCCAAGATATTCTTTAAGACATCGGGAGTAAAACTAGTACATGTCTTTTTTCGTAATCCGCTTTTTTACACCATGAATAGTGACATCTAAACTACTTTTTTTGTCTCTAGATCTATGTAACACATGATCCAGATTTCAAACGGCACAACATTATACCCTCAGGTTATGCATTGGCAATGGTGATCATTGACATAGCTTAGTTTAAAACGGGCCCACACACACTTCTTTGATATGGTATCGGTGGTGTACACCTTGATTTGTCGACAAAACAAATTAGAAGTGTAAAAGAAAAACTTTTGCATTTTAAATTTTTCAAATTCATTAGCAAGAACTGTATATAGTATTGAATAGCTATATCTTTAACCGCAACATTGGTTCACTAGATATGTGCATGTAAGCAAACATATAAAAAATACCGCATTGTTATCATACAATTTTGAAATAGTTAATAGTATCGAAAACCTTCAGGTTGTTGCCTTCCTGATGTTTCCTTTACAAAATAAGTATAAGTAGCAACAAACAGATCATGTATATTATAAAATATGATTAGAAATAGTTGAGATTAAAATATTAATGATCATTAATTCGTTAAAACATAACCTTCATTGGTTGAAGAGCAACCATCGGACAGAAAAACAACACAATCATTTAATGAACGTTACAGATGAACCCTTGATATTTTTTCTTGCAGCGCTATAGTTATGCTTATTCCTTTCATCCAGCCAAATTTAAAAAATATATATGTTTTCATTCAAATTTATTAAAGCAATCTATTCTACAACTTATATGCTCTTATGGGACCATACACTTTGAACTTGTCACTTCTCTCGTTACTGTCAATTCATATGATAATCAGGCACCTTTGAATTGTCACATTATGAGTTACGACTACTTTTCATGGACAACTCAAATCAACACGGTTATCAAGCCTTAGTTTACTAAGAACTCGTGGTCTCCGAATCTGTTGAGCTGTCATACAGGTTTCTGCCAAATATGTTTCGTAGCAAAAGCTCTCCGGCTATAACGTTTCAAAAAGTGCCAGAATGAATCACAAAAATTATCAATCATATGCGTCCATTAATGGTAGCATAAAGATACGCCATTACTTAAGATTGTGAACATAAATTTATTATCTACATGGTAATACAACTGGTTCTAGGCATTATAATGAAGAATATTAATCGAACTATCATAACAAGACTATAGTATGCCCGATTGCTCAACGAAAATATTGTTTTAAAAAATCTGATTTATTTTTGATGACTCTGCCCAGGGTACCCTTCTGTTCGAGAAACAATCAGAATATGTTAGTTTGTATTTTTGAATGAAGTATATAGTAATAGTCAATATAGTGGTCAAACTTTCATATAGGGTTCATTTAAAATCTTTTAGAATCAATGCATTTGAAATATTTACCAAATAAGAGCATAATTTACAAAAATAGAGAAAAAAATGCAAAATCAAAAAAGCAAATTACAAAAAAACTTGTGACGCGATGGGTCAAAATGGACTTCGGATTCGTGTTAAGCAGGCCAAAATCATATAAAAACACACTTTGCCTTTTATGTATAATTCTTGAGATGCCAATTTATAATTCACATTGAGTTTGAGTAGCAGAAGGCATGCAATAAGTTATGGATAGATTAAGAATATCTTTAAGAGAATATTACATAACATCTCCGAGATAGTGCTAATGTTGTCGTTTGGTACTAAATCAAAACAAATATATAAAGACGACAGAAAATCATTGGGACTCGGTGAACTGTAATGTTTTAGAAAGTGTTGCCCAAGGCTTTTCTTCAATATGCAAGTTAGATATTTATCTTTTCTTTTGTTATATTAAACTTCTTATAAAACTACAAACATTTGAGATATAACCTTGTTTTTGTTCCGCAGCGAAACACGATCCAGATGGCACTGTTATCAGACGACCATCACAGTCACGTGATTTACAATATCTGCAACGTCACGTGGGTTGGAGGTGTAGGTCAAGGTTGTGACCTTGCCACGGGCATGCCGGGTGACCCGCCCTTTGACATGTGCCAGGCTGCGCAGGTATGTTTAGCCAATTTCTTTTTTTCAATCTTTGCTATAATTTTTTGCGATTTTTATTTCTGCCTATAATGTGAATGTTAGAATAACAATGAAAACATGTTCTGAATTGTTGACTCAGTGTGGTAAAATAAAATCAAAATATCATACCAGAACTTAACACAGCTGATTCTCTGATAAGTAAACTCATCTGTTTCCTTTTAATAAATTGATAACATACTTATGAAAAATGATAAGAATCATTTTATGGTCTTTTCATAGAGCATATATAAATATAACGAAAAAAAACACCACATTGAATGCTTTACCACAATAGGTTGGTTTCAATGCGGGCTGGGCCGAGGGTTTTACCCAGCTTCCCTTTTCCAAGATGGACGACGTGGTAACCCTTGACGACCACAGCGCAACGGGCGTACAGGGGCGCTTTTTATACCAGGTGGATCCGCCGACACCTGTTAGGGGAGGGTGCACCAATGAAACTGTTTATGGTATGTGAAATGATTGTTTTCATTGCATAAAATACTATTTAAAAAATGTAAAAGTTTACCATTTATACACAGGGTATTTCTTTGAAAACGCCTGTCATTCAAATAAAAAAAACGTGATTTTTGTCCAGTAGATAAATTTACCCTGTGTGATTGTGCTCATCTTGATAGTTTGTGTTCCGATTTGTGTAGCGATTCCCTTTCCCTTTAAATCTTCAACGTTTGCGCGAACATGCTTAAATCAAAGCAGCCATTAACTAAAATTGTAGTCTTAAAAAGATAGTTCTCTGATAATCATAAAGCTAACACTATCTTCAATGGTTGTCGTTTCTTCCCGCAGATTTCACTATCTGGCCACTGGAGATCCACCCTCGCAGCATCGGCATGTACGGTGGTGACGTCATTTACTTCTCGGGTCCATGTCTCATGCAGGAAGATGACATCATGTGCAGGTACTTGGTTGCACTATGTTTGATTCCATTGATACATATAAACGTACTTATTAGGAGGCCACTGATAATAGAGGCAATATTTATATTTAATTTAAATCTGATAGATCTGACAAAGCTTCTTGCTAGTTTGAATGGATTGAATCGATAGCGTAGTTAAGCTATATTTAAGAGAGTATTTTTGATCGCCCCTAGATCGCCAATGTGGAAACAAATGAAAGTGGGTTAAGAAAGACTAAATATGACGTTTTTTTTAAACTGTTCAGGTCAACACCTTTAATTTTATATTTTAAATTTTCAATTCGAGTTTTGAGTAAATTTATCACGTCCACTTTCTCATCACAACGTTAAATATTGAGGAATGTCTAGCACATATAACCATTTCACCAGTTTCGACGGCAAACTAGAGGTGACCGGAACCCGTGTGAACAACGGCCAGAGCATCGGCATGTGCGTGGCTCCTCTCATGTGGACGGCCGGCTGGAAGGAAATGTGCATCTCTACTAACGGAGGGGGTCGATTATGAGTACTGCACTGATATACACGTGGGTGAGTACACATGTGATATATGTGTCTAGAACGGCCCTAAAGGACGAAGTTTGAAATATGATAACCGTCTTTAATTACTTATAGGGTGTTGGCATGATTAACGGACTGGCATTTCAGTTCTACCTTACATTTATTTTCAATACATTCCTTTGGGAACCTCAATTACATTGAACTAAACTCGAAGAAGTGTGTTTAATATTAAGACCTTAGCTGCACTATTTAAACTTTTATTTTTTGTTGCACATAACCTTGCATCTTGTATTCGCTTTAATACACTTTAACAAATAGAGATGAACGTCTAATATTATCTTATCATATGATTCTCTTTCATTTATGATTCAATCTACCAAAAGTCCCGAAATACTGGGAGTGGCCGCAAATACCAGCTCGTCGATCTGCATCGTTGGAACGAGCGGCACGCCAAGGGTGAATTCAGTTTCGAATGGAATCTAGAAGAACTCTTGTATCCACATCAGCGATGTAGCGACGCCGGATGTAATAGTTCAGATGCAACGAGTGTTGTGGTGGATATCATGCTGATTGGATATAGGGGGACGCAAGCGGCTTATGGATCAAGGACTGTAAGATATGCATGTATATATTTAATCGATTATATACATGTCCGAAAAAAAAATCCTGTTGGTTTTTGGCGATAGATGGTTTGCGAAATGACGTTTTTGTATTCAAATATTGAGACTAACTGCATTTACCTTCGCGCGCATTAAGACCACATTTTTCTATATTTCACGTACACCAAATATCAAAAATGTAATCTTAAATAAGAAATTGATAAACATAGATTTATTAAATATAAATTTAAAACCTTTCTAACCCACCATAAATTATACATACATTTCATAAACCCCGTTTCCTTTTAGCCCCACTAGTGGGAGCTGCACACATTTGAGAGCGGTGTCCAAAACAGCGGCATGTACTCATTCGTACCTGAAGACCATGAGTGTTCAATGGATTGTGATTATAGACAATCGCCTCCTGTGTGGTTGGTGGATGTATCAGTGCAGATGGAAGGGGAGAATCCAAGGTTAGCATGATTAAAACGTTGCTAACAAAAATGAAGCATAAAATACTTACACTTTTTTAAAACACCAATGGTCAATGTTATCTATTCTTTGCGTATCTCTATGGTCATTGGTCGATTGGTGCCTTCATTCACTCGACCCCTACCAACATGGTCCCTAATGGATCGATCCGACCCCTTTTACTTTTGAAGTCCATTTGGCCCTTCAAAATACAAATTTGTCCCATTTCTATACCTAAGTCCTATATTAAAAAGTGTTTAACAACTTTTGAAATATCCATTTACAAATGGACCAGGTTATACGTTGCCCTTTAATTAATGAATAAATATACCTGTTCATATTTTAGACGCATATACAGCGAGCCCGTGCCCCTCGGTTGACACTTTGACTAGGAGCTCTCAGTTGAACACGGAAGTGATTGGCCCCGTGCACTCTGTGGTCACTGGTCGACGCCCGAGAGTCAGGATTTGAGTTGGGTCGAGGAGGCACCACCGTGTCCTATGACGCATATGCAAGCAGAGAGGTAAGAGGCAGATTCTAAATATTTACCCCTCACCCTCAATTAAACACAGCAGCGATTGGCCGCGTGTACTCTGTGGTCACTGGTCGACGCCCGAGAGTCAGGATTTGAGTTGGGTCGAGGAGGCACCGCCGTGTCCTATGACTCATATGCAAGCAGAGAGGTAGGGAAAGAGCAAGTCGCTGAACGAAAAATATTAAAATAAATTATGAGCTCTGTTGTATTTTGACGTTAAGGACATATTGAAGGCATTTAGACTATGGAAGCAAATTTCACTTGTTAAAAAAATCATTAACTCGCCAGAAAATGCACATAATCTATATTTGTTTCAAGTTAAGATGATATTCTAGAAAATTACTTTTTATTCATTTGCTTCTGATATCTCTTTTCAGGGATCTCGGTCGATTCATGTTCCCGCCTCCTGACTGCCCGCCGGACGAACCATGTCCTTTGTTGCCTCGACCTGATCCACATATCGCGTGCGCAGATATTCCAAACCCAGAGTATGTTGATAAATGTATTTAATATCATATGTTAATTGCTTCATTTGCTCATAATTCTTTCATTTCTATGATATGTCTAAATACTAACATATTGCTAATGTTTTTGAGCATAAGAAATTGGCAAAAAGGTGTTCAATTTTTGAAAGCCAGCTGAGCTGTTTCTTTTTTTCTAGCCAGCTTGGAACAGAAAAAGAACACCTTTTGCAAAAAAAAAATGTTGAAAGTTTCTAAATTACCTATCATTTACTACAAATAGCAGTTTATTAAACAACTATATGCAAGTATAAGCAATTTTGAAATAATTATGCTCACTTTTTATTACGAAAATTAAGAAATTATCAATAAAGGTCTTCCTCAACCTACTCCAATTTCCAAGCTAGAAGCTAATCAAGCTAATAAAAATTTCCAAATCCGGTGGAATTTGGTGGGAACAGCTTTTTCAAGGAACAGCTCGTGTGGTGCTCTTCTAATATGAAACATATGGACGGGGAAATTTCAAGAATTTTTAGAAATACGTTTTCTATTTTAACTGTTCTTGAACGTTAAAGTCAATTTCCAAAACGCTGCCATTAGGGTACCAACTTAGCAATGGAATATAAGCAAAGATATGTTTTATTATCGTGAAAATGACCCGGTCTAATCGGCTTTCTATTAACAACCTTTCATGTAGAACTACATTTCTGGCTCTGTATGCTAATTTCCCGCCAGACCCCGTTCCTCTAGCAACTAATCTAAAAATGATTCTAACTGCAAAGTAGACAACCACATGGTATGCCTAATAAATCCCAAATGTGTAATCATTCACGAATGTTTTCTTTATTCCAGGCCATATTCCTCCGGTGCCTCCAGCAGCTGTTGCTACCCGCCCACCCCTCACGGTTCCCTCGCCTACGGCCTCGACCACCCCATGGGGTCAATAACCTACAAGGCCAGTCCCTATGGCAACCACGCTAGCAACGGACACCACGTGGTCCCGTTGCTTAGTCACATGGTGCAGGATCGCCAGCCGTATATGTGGTGCTGCAACTGGACGAATGATCGCGATTTGTGTGTTGAGCATTTTATGACGGTGAGGCCGAGCGTGGATGCGGTGGAGTATAGGGTGCCTGGCTATGGTGAGTGTTTTTTTTAATCAAACGCTTATATCTAGATATCGAACAAGTCTTGATATTTTCAATTATTTTGGAATTCAAAACGTAAACAAAGCAACCAGATGCTTCACAGTTGTGGAAAAATGTTATTCTTTATCAGTGCATATCATTCCAATTCTGTTTATCAAATCAATTTACGCCTGGTATCAATGCAACATGAGGGTTCGAACATTTGCTCCAAATCAATACCTATTAATTACCTATAAATAAATCTAATACCAGGCCAAAAATATTATTGAAATACCTAACACGCTTCAGGTCTAAAGAAACACTATATATTTATTCATAGCGGCGGCATACGGGGATCCCCACTTTACGACCTTCGACGGCAGCAACTTCACGTTCAACGGTTACGGCGAATATTGGCTTCTCTATAATGACGTCACTGATACATACGATAGGTTCAATCTGCAGGCTCGTCTTAAACAGCCGGAACCAGGACCACGTAAGTGTATTGGATGATGAGGAATTCAATAAATTAAAGTGATTGAAGGGTATGAGGAACTATTTTGGTCATTGGTGGAACTATGGGGTAAAGTGAACAGCTGAATTTTATTCATTCTAGCTATATCGATCATAGAGAATGTCAAAGAAACGTTTCGTAAACATGAATGAATGGCATAAAGCTCTATATGGCTTCGTATCAGCTAAATCATCCATTTTCTATTCCCCAGACGGCAAGGTCAACGCGACCCTGCTCGAGGCCGTTGTGATGCAAGAGGGCACAGTGGACGGCACCGGGGTCGCCAAAGTGCAAGTGCACTTGGGAAGGTCCAATGCGCATGCGCTGCTCACGGTTTATTATAGTGGCGAGCAGGTGGATCTCATGGGACAGGGGCTGCGATATCAGGAGAGGATATGTGAGTGGTGGTGGTTTGTCAGCGATAGTTTATAACTTTATTAATGTAAGGGATGTTACACGTTAAACACATTTGAAAATACCTTTTGGAAATAGTGTTTTTTTCTTGTCGTCTTGGCGATTTTCATTTCATAGTATACGAGACGTAAAATAAAATCCGAAAAGTCAATCATAAGGCGTATTAAAGTGTTATAATTGGTAAAGCCTATAAATATATACTCATTGATATATACTCACTGATACTCAGTTTTTATTATGTTAAATTCAATTGTTATATCCTATTTGTTTACAGATACACCACCAAACGAAGTCGACGCTCGCAAGATCGTGCTTCGCAACAGCGACCCCATGCATGACGACCGCCAGAGCAACGTCAGCGTCACTTTCCAGACCGGTGTCCACGTGCAGGTCGCCAATAGAGGAGGGTACATGCACGTGGTCGTTATTGCGCCGCCGTCATATTGGGTAAGAACTATTGTATCTTACTATTTATGGAAGTAAGTTGATTGAAACATGTTTGAATTGAGAATGGTTCAACCTTTAAAAAGGTACATGTAGTCTATGTGATGACAGACGCGGTTCAAATAAATAATTGGTTGGGAACGCAACTGTAGGTCTTATCATGATTTTAGGAACCGGACGGGAAGCGCATGGTTGAGTTCATAACAATCGCTCATTAAAATCGGTGAATGTTTAGAAGCGTAACCAAGTCATCATAATGTTCATAGATGTCATATCAAAATTACATTAATTCATATTAAATTAATTGAAAGTTGAATGTCATCATGAATCAAGTAATCACAGCCTTATATTTGCTTCACAATTTGTTTTTCCTTTGAGGACATATACAGGAACACATGTATTAAGGCTTCATTCTCTGTTTACCACAGGGTTTAACCAAGGGCTTATTCGGTCTCTGGAATGGCGATTCTAGCGATGACCTCATGTCCAAATCGGGCCAACCTATCGACCCTGGCGAAGATATCGACCACATCCACAGCCAATACGGACAGACATGGATGGTTGCCCAGGGAGATTCGAGGTTTTCCTATTTTGGAAAGGGAGATTGGATGTATCATAGTAACCCGGAGTTTGTGCCTAATTATAAGGAATCTGAAGCGCCAGTTGGAAACATCACGGGTGAGTAAATCGATATGCTTAGATATTGTTACCAATATTCAAAGGAAATAGAGAAACGGATTGAGTACTCTTACAATTGTTTCAGTCTATTAAAACAAACAACATTTCAATTCATGATTCCAATGATTTATGACACCGTTTCTCGAAGTTGCAAATTGAAATTTGCGATTGAGCCCCAAATCTAACCTTTGTCTGAAACTATTCAAGATCACCAAGCCATTCGCAAGTGATGCATAGTGAATGCTCAAAGTATGAAATTGCCCATAAATTCCTAATAAATATATATATATTTTTATTTTCCCATACCCAGATGCGGACGTTGAAGGCTTATGCGGCACCGACTTCGTTTGTCGTTTCGACTACAAAACGACGATGAGCGCCGATGTTGCTTATAATTCGCTTTGGATGCAGCTCGATGTTCTAGATGCACAGAACGCAGTCATGCAAGGTAAAGAGATAGACATTTCGTGAGTTGTTCGAAACCATTATGTAGTAAAGTATAAATAATAAAGGTTAAATATCAGGGTATGGTTGGCTATTCGATTGGGATGATGTGATCCTCTGGTGAGTTCATGAAATATAAATCTAAAAACTCAGGCATTGAGACCCATATTATTTGAACTGAGCAACCGTCACATGATATCCAGTTTTTTTATAAATACGTTATTGCTAAGTCATTACATAATCAAGAGTCGCCCGTTTCCTTCCTGGCGGCGCCCCTCATCGAGACACATTCTTCTAGCTTTGGTTATGATTGGATATTAAAATCAAACCTGCGGTACATTTATAAACTCGCTATTTTAAAATGACATAAAAATGGGACATTTGCTTTTTAAGAGCTCTCCTGCCCCTACCTGGAAGTGCCCCACAGCGAGCGCCTTCTGGACACCTATCTGGTGGGCGGCAAAATGGTTTTCACTCGATGTGTGGAGGGACACACGCTAAGAGGAGAGACGCATTACACTTGTGTGCAAGTCAGTGATGAGGAGGCAGAGTGGAGTCCCGAGCCAGATGTCCATTGCAAATGTTAGTTATTAGAGTAAAATTGATATTAATAGTAGTTAAAGCAGGAGCATGAGTATACTTTGTATTTCCATATACATTGTACATGTACATCAAGCGCGTATTTTTAAATTGGTTGTATGTATATAAAATGAAATTGTATATCCTGAATTACATGAATTAGTTTATATGAACATGAAAATGGTTCTGGCCTCTTTTTTGTTTGCTAATTTGTGACAATTTGTAACCTGCCAATCAGTTTCATTAAATCTTTTAAAATCTGTCCAAATCTATTTGCTCAAAGACCAAAAGCAAGTTATCAAAGCCATCTGTCTGTATTGTTAGCCCTTAAGATAGAACCATATCGAAACAAAATATCTAATATTGTACCTCTCGTTTAAAACAGCAAACGACGAGATCGCCCACGAAAAAGCCATGCTCGCGACCGCTATAGTCGTTCCCATTCTCCTCCTTCTCATCATCGCGGCCATAGTGATTGGAATCCTCTACTACCGACGCCGCAAAAAGGGGAGATCCGAAAGTTCTGCAACCAAGGCAACCAGAGGTGGGGTAACTGGGACAACGGATGATGGGTTTGATACCATGGAGATGCCTCCCTCGCCACAAAAAGGGGGTAAAGTGGAGAAGAGGAAGAAGGAGAAGAAAAAGAAGGCACCAAAGGCGTCGACGAAATCTGTTAGGTGAGACATGTTAATAAAGTCTTAAATAGTTTAATTTGAAATATAGTCCAGTTTCCTAGAATAATGTGTTATGTCCGTCCAACCAACACCGATCATTGACAGTCCACATAGCTTAACGGACAGTCATAACTTTGATAATTTGATATCTAATATAAAATTCGATATGGTCGTATTCAATATTTGTTCCTATTTTCTTCGCCACAACAGGGAAAGCCAATTTGAAGCAATGGCCGAGAGCGCCTCCCGATCGCAATCCCTGGCATCCGTCAACCTCTCTTACGGCACCATGGTTCTAACCGAAGAACTACACAGCGCCCGCCCTCCACGACCGGATTCCCACCACTCCGTACATAACACGGCGCTGTCACATATCAGTGGTTCGCAGCCGAGTCTCACGGATGCCCATGGTTACAGCATGTCGCCACAAGGGGGCGGCGGTGGAGCTGCTACGGGTTACGCAAATCAGAGTGTTGATCAAAGCGGAGTGAACATGTCGTCGCGTCCCTCTCAGGCTTCATTACAGCACAGGCAGACACAAATACCGCAATATGACAATGCGCCTGGTTTCCAAGGGCAACCAGCCACCATGGCAACGGGTTACCAGCCTAACCAATCACAACAAAGTGTGCCGCCGGGATATCAAATGAATCAATCGCAGCAAAGTATACCCAATGGTTTTCAGGCTGCACCAATGAATCAGTCGCAACAGAGCTTGCCACCGCCGCCGCCTGTCTACCAAATGAACCAATCACAGAACAGTATGCATGCTGTTAATCAAGGTCAAGTCAACCCATTGCCAAATGGCATGCAGCCTACGTATCAGGGACTGAATCGGTCACAAAATAGCATGCAGGGATACCCTGGTCAAATGAATCAATCGCATCACAGCATTCAACAACAACCAAATGGCATGCAGCGACATGACTACTCAGTGGACAACCCTGAGTATACCCAACCACCAACCCAACCAGCAACCAACCCCCCTAGCAACCAGCCACCCGTTGCCAACCAGACCTACGAGCATCCTATCGGCGTTGCTAACCTGGCCATGGCCGACGACGACGTAGAATCGTCAAGTGACGTCAGCGAGGAGGACGTCATGTCAACTGGTAACCAGGGCAACGTATCACATGCTAGTCTCGGGGGACGGGACACATTTGTGTGAACAAGGGTGATGTAAGAAAGTGTAATTGTGAGGAGAAACCAAGAATTTCATGTACCATGACTTCAGTGACTTCTATGTGAAAAGAATAAGGATGGAGTCGTAAGGGTGGAAGTGATCAAAAGATGCCATTTTGTATATAGAAGAACGTATTTAGTATATCGGGTTGACTTTACCGTTTCTTTAAGAATATAAATAGCATGTACTACAATATTGAGTTTTTAGTTTGTTAAAGTTGTGATTCATAAAAGTAACGGATCAATGCAATCTGTGTTTTGCTTCCTTTGAGTGCTTTTATTGTTGATATTGTAACTAGGTATCGATTTTGGTCAAATCGGTTGCTATGAAAAGTCATTAGGGCCTACCCACATGACAAACCTATTTGATCTCTAGCCTCAACAAACCGAGTCTATCAATGTATTCCATATGCGAAAACGCAAAGCCCTTAGGGTTTGCTTGAGTCGAACACTAGTATGAGGACTTACTTTAAGTTGAAGATTAAGTAACTGATAATAAGAATGACAGCTTAATATTTTCTAATTATGTTTTTTAAACGCAAACCATACCATTTAAAACATTATTACTTAAGATAATTGTAATCATGTCTTAATGATAAGCTTTGATTTTGTAAAGACTCCATGGATCTTTTACAAAATCAAAGCTTACACAGATATAATACTTTTTTATACATACTTATGTAAATAGACGGTTCAAATAATTAGACTTATCTCTGTACAAAATGTATATAGTAAAATATGTCAATAAAACATATAAATTGCGATTTCGTTTTCTTCCTCCGCAGCGGAAAAGCAGTGGGTACCTTTTCAAATATGATCAGGCCCCTTTAAAGCGCTCTACTTTCCTAGCATTAAAATGGGTCTGATGTAGGAAAAAATTTAAAATATGAGTCAACAATAGATATTATTCAAATGAGCAAGTATGGATATATTCTAACCTTAGAAAGGTCCGGAAATAGTGTAGGTTGGTGATTGAACAGTTCCGAGTTCTTAAGGTACGTTTATGATTTTGCGCGCGGAAAACCAGTTTTGAATACTAAAATGCTCATATAAATGATGTGTTAATTAGCAAACTAGTTTTGAGTGGTTCTTTGGGTACCTAGTGTACCAATGCATGTATTAAGCTAAAAAGATCCACAAGTTTGACCGAAAAATAATATTTTAATATCTTTTTCTCAAAATCATAACACCGCGTCAGAAAAAAATACCCAGGCGAAAACGCGACCCTCGAGACAATTCTATTCTGATCAAAAGGTAATTTCCAAAGATTACATTTTTAGTGTGGGTTTATATGGAAGTATATATATCAAAGTATATGTACTTCTATTTACTCATCTTTTGAATAAAATTAAGTGCTTCAAAAACGAATTTTATTACAAAATTTGATATTTTGCATTTCCGCTCGTTGTGTTCATGATTTTTTTTCCGCAGCGATTCTCTGCGATTTTTTATTGTTTGGGATTTTCGGATTTTGTTCCAATGTTTGGAAAGAAGCGAGAATTTTCTGCCCGAAACGGAATACTCATTGATATATTCACTTGAAAAAAAATCCTATAAACTATAATTATAAAACGATTCTTTGATTGCATTTCAATAATCCAAACATGTCAATCATGAAGATAGAAAAGTCAAAATTAAATATGTGATCTAATATTTTCTTTTCAAAATAATTTATATAAAAGGATATACCAAGCCTTAGATAATCAATGCTGCTCTGATCGTTTCGTTCGTGTGATTTTGCATTAAATATATTGATATAGTAACATTTGAATATTTGTTACAAACTTATATAAAAGCATTTGCTTGTATAATTGTATGTATATGTTATACGTGTATATATTTGGGAAAGCACTACATTCCAAAGTCAGTGGAGCGAACCGACCCATGATGGTCTCATTGTGTCGTTATTCCAAAAAGCCTTTGTTGTTGCTTACACAATAACATTACCATTTCACTTCGACGAGATTTTAATATAAAGGTCAATATTTAATGTTACCTGTTTGCGTTTTCGCAAGACTAGTGGTTATGAATATTAAAATCGCGGCGAAAAATCATAAACACAAAAAACCGCAGCGGAAAATCATAAACACTAAAACACCGCTGCGAAAAATCATAAACGTACCCTAGGGTTGCCTTAGAACAATCATTTTGTTTACTTAACTAAAATCAGTCGCAATACTCAACTATATCCGTTTCGTGATAATATTGCCACTTTCAATTTGTTGGTAATGTAATAATGGTATAAGATCCATTTTATGTAAAACATAAACTTATCCTCACTGTACTAGAAAGTGGACAGACAATTACACCCAACCATTTACTTGGGAAAATATAATTTAGGGAAAATTTGGAAAATTTAATATCTGTAAAATAAAATACATGATTATTATGATACACCAAAAAGCTAAAAGCTAGTTGGATCACTTTATTGAGAAGTTTTTATTCACAATTGTTCCCTGAATGCAAAGTTTATTTTCCTATCTAACGCTGTTTCGTTGGTTGTTCTCTTTGCATTAATCACGGCTGTTTACGCCAGACCCCTTTAGTTTTTTCGAGACAGATAATCTTTTGCTGAGGACCCCAACGCGCCACCTCATTTTTGTATTTACATAAGCTTGTAATCTGCAGACTTAAGCTACAAAATCGTGAATTTTACCTTAAATTGATGAACTTTACACGATGATTTAAATGTGTTGCCCCATGTGAATTTTAAAAATTCTTTTTGCAAAATAATTTTGAATT
>LQRL01109766.1:9385-19922 GCA_001703475.1 Hydroides elegans | reverse complement strand
TAACCCCCTCCATTTCGATTAAGGTACGAAAAGTAACTTTAAAAATTGCATCAAAATTGTATTTTCTGGAGTTGGAAAGTAATGATTTTAGCGATTTTCACATTTAGTTTTATTAAAGTGTAATGCAATATTATAAAGCGATTTTTATATGCTAGGATTCAGTTTTAATTCTACTTTTTTTTATATCAAAAGCAGTGTAAACTTAACACTTAGAATGGTTTTATCACCGTGCAAATGCATTGCATATTTCAAATTTCACCATCATCTAGACTAATATTATTAACATATGTCATATATGTATCATTATCTGACATAAATGTGCATTGGATAGATATTTAAAGACGTTGAAATTATAAGATATATTCTAATATTTCTACTTTTCAACGAAATACTATTTTTATTGTATTTATTGTTTATAATTTCATTTATATTTTCTTTAAAGTATTTTAATATATGTCGCTATATGCCATATCTACACGAATATATAGGTCCTCAATTTCTCATTGCTCAAATCAAAATAACGGTGAGCTTAATAAATTGCAATTCAATCCATATCCAATGGTAAAGATGAAATAGATACACACTTATGTTTTCGTCCTATAAATTAAGCAGAATATTTAATATGAAGCACATCTACCTTAGTGACTTCAAATGTGTATGCATAAAACAAGCATCAAATCCTCCTTAGATGTGGATCATATATTGCCCATTCTTTTAATTGATATTTTCAATTAAACACAATGCATGTTTTATTTTATAAGAACATAAGTTGGGTAAAAGAATATTATTCTAAAGGAATAGTTTCAATTGCGTGGAAGCTAGCATTTGATTGACAGGCATATTCCTTATGAATCTTAGTAAATAAGGGTATAATTTTAACAATTTGCATCATGTTCGCATGGAAGGTTTGGGCGTTTATTGCAATGGAGGGGATATATGACGTATACCATTAGAATCTGCTTATCTTAAACTATAACATATGTTAATTTGAGAAACATTCACATGGGGCAACTATTTTAAAAAGCAGTGTAAAGATAGCTGAAAATAAAGATTTTTGCAGATTTTTATGCATAAATAGCATATTACATGCATAGATAATCCGTATGTAAATAACAAATGGGGTTGCTGAAATGAGAGGCATTGGTGACCGTAAAAAAACTAAAAGGGTCAATTTTGAATGAGAATAAACAGCCGTGTAATGCAACCGCCTATCGAAGCTCACTATTCTTTTTTTTTCAAATCATTATTTGAATAAATACTTTTAAGTAACTTTATTAATTGCATAGCATTACTTGATCCGCCGATAAAAATAATATTTTATGACTGAGCGGATATAAAAGAAAATTATAAGAAATTGCATTGGTATTGGATCAACAATTAAAATCATGATTGCAGTCATACTTCACATTATCGTGATTATATATAGCACCAGTGAGTACGTCGCTAGCAAAAACATTTATGAAAGTCGATTCGAAAGTCGCCATGACAACACAATAAACAACTTCACTTCCGGTGTCATTGACAACACAATCATAAAATCGAAAATACAATGCGCTGCACTATGCGACCGCTCAAATGGATGCACGACTATATGGTTCGAACGCATCAATAACATCTCCTGCAATTGCACCTTATTTAACGGAATGAACGGTCAACCAACGGATAGCGACACCGAAGTAGCGACAAAATATCATTCTAACTGGTGTCCCAAAGGCGGTACAATTACGGGTAATGCTGGTATATGCTCATGTCCTGATGCATACCTGGGCGATTTTTGCGAATTCACATGTCCTGGATACCTTATAACATGTGCCAATCTCGGAACACTCATGTGTACATCAACAGGATGGCAATGCTCATGTATCGCCGGATTTACCGGTACATACTGTACTGACGATATCGGACCAGCTATCGTTGCCGGGCTAATCATCACCATTGACAACGGGGTCAATTGGGGTACCTGGGGGGCGTGGGAATCCTGCCCGACCGGCGCATTCGTGGATGAATTTATATTGCGTACGGAGTGGGCACCAACTGATGGTGGTAATTCAGGGGTCAATGTGATTAGATTGTATTGTCATTATCCTGGAAGTACGGGCTCAGCGTGGATACATTCGAGTCGGGGAAATGAAGGTGGATGGGAAACTGCAGTGAATTGCCCAGAGGGATACTGGGTGGTATCGTTCCGTGCCTACGTTCAGGTAAGTTGATGTTATTTCATATTTGTTATAGTAATAATTTAATTTAAAAGAAAAATCAAAACAAATTAAAATGCTACTGTATGTAGTAGTTTGGATAATTGCTTTTAAAAATCGAATATCTTTATCTTATCACATATGTAATCAAGTCAATGAGATGATTATATTTTGATATAAATGATAAAATCAGAATAAATCAGAATAACAAAAGAAATACACACGGGGTTCGATGGCTGATTCTGTTAACGCCTAATCCTTGTTACAATGGCATTAAGCAAATAGAAAAACAGAGGTGAATTCAGATTTGGATAAAAAACAAACGTTCATTTTATAAAGTAAATAAAAGGTTATTTTCAATACAACAGGCCTGGCAAGGCACAAGCACCGACGACAGCGGCGTGGGCAATGCGCAATTCAAATGCCGTGGAAACGGGTTTCTCGGCAATGACACAACAGTTGTACAAGGAGTCGGCGTCAATTACGTTGAATCCACGTGGGGCTCGTGGCAGGATGGTTGTCCCATTGGAACGGCTGTCTGTTTGATTCGCACGCGGGTGGATGACAACCCGTTGGATTTGAAGGGGGTCACGGATGTCAATATCCAGTGTTGTGATTATTAAACCATACAAACGTGTCTTTCTCGAAAAACTTTTTTATTATTTATTCGTTTATGAAACAGTAAACGCAGCATTTTTTCGTGATTTTGCCACACATACCCCTTCACTTTGTTTTATTCTTCTATTTTTTTATCCACACTTAATTAAGAAAACGCATGTTTTTTGCCATATTTCTTTACACATAGATTCTATCGTCTGCAATGGTTCTATGTTGATTGTTAAACAGCACAAACAAAATACTTTTTGCGGGGTCAACTAAACATATGATACGAATAAGGGATATATACAATATTATCAATTAGATCTGGGAAAATGGTATCTTAAAAATAACTTGCTTTACATAAATGTTAACATATTTTGAAAATGTAATAATAAGCATTTTATTATGGATACATTTCTCTATGTTATTCAGTTTGTTATGCTAAATATCGGGCGAGGAATGATCTTTTGGATAAGATGTGGATCTTACCAACAGTCTGTCCGATACGACAGACATATGAGTCCAATTTGACATACAGTCATCGCTTGCTAGTTGTTTAATTGCTAAATATAGATGCATGTAGTATACTTAGCTTGTCCATCAATGTCACGTTGCTAAGCAACACTTCAAATGTTAAAGATGGATTAGTCAAAAATGGGTTAGTCAATGCAGTGTTATGATTGACTTGATATAGGGTAAAGTTAGATAGACTTAATGATAGCGATAATGCGGAAAGCAATCGGTATATAGAGAGAAATGATGAATTTAATCCAAATATTCCAATGATGAATTTAATCCAAATATTCCCACTGAAAACAGTGTGGCATACGAATGGATTTACTGGACCAGTTAGTTAATTGTTATGTTTCCATCGAGAGAACAATAGAGCCATGGGACATCTACATATAACAGACATCGATGTATGCTATAATATCCAAAAACAAATCATTCATAATCATTTCCTTTGCGTTACAACAAGGTAATGCACCTGTGAGTAATGAATATTACCTGAAACTGTTATCCATCCACGTGGTGCGTATAAGCTGAGCTATTTTATATGACTTTAAACTTGTGACATTTTTGTTTTTGCTTTTAAGTTATCCCCAAAACAACTATTGTTATTTCCAATGTTTTTTATTTCAATCTATGTTTAAGAACAAAGTAAAGGTTCAGCTAATTTATAATGTATATAAACTATTCTTAATTTTGATTCAACTATTTTTAATGCTGTTTAAATATCAATTCAAATTATATTTATTATTGATTCGTCATTTTTTTTTAACTTTTATTTTGTTGGATGAAATATATTACATGAAAAACATTGAAGTGGGATTGCTTAGTCCTATGATCCACAGCAACAACAGATCTTTGTTCTCTCCACTTGAGTTTGACTCCGTCGTCAAACATACAATACACTACGATGATCCAGATGAGATTATTACAGATCCTTCATAAACAATCGGCGAATATAAACCGCGATGTTTTGTTTGGGAGGGGCTTTAATGCTATCAATGTCATTAAAGTTTTTATCATGCGAGATAATCTCCATAAGATATGAATTGTTTAAGTTTCTATTGACATCGAACCTTTAATTATGTGTATGTTACAGTATGTAGCTATTTTAAAATATAAATCCATTTTAAGTTTATTATACGTTTTGAAGTTAATTATTTTATATAACGTTCTTATCTAGAATTAATTATCAAACACATTTTGTAGAATATATTTTCCTATAGTCTATGTTGTTCGTAAAGGATATTCGTCTCTTATCCAAAGCCTTATGCAAAATACACATGACAAAAAATAGTGAATCGATATATAAACTCAGTTATCACTTTATGCAGTTAATGTTCCGAATGTCCATATTGTCCTGGCAACATAGGATTGCCATGGATTTAGGCATGTTCGATCTTGAACCAATTCTTGTTAATACTGAACAACGTATTGTTGAACGATCATTAGAAAAGCAAAGACTTTTGGTGATATAATGGTTTTATTTTCACATAATCAGCCAAAACAATCTAGATAGCACGCAATCATCAAATATCTACAAACATGTGTTTATTCATATATGAATGTCACAACAAAGTCGATTGATAAATTCTGTGTAGATATTGCAGCAAATTGTTATACTAAATAACACCAATCAAATAACAACTACTAAAATCCGTTTTGATAATTTTCAAACAAGTCTTGAATAAAATCAATATCACATGCCTCAATTTACTACACAGGCATGTACAATATAAGTTAGAACTCATCATTTAGTACAATAAATCGGTCTAATATTAGAATTATACCGTTTTTATTAGAGTATATTCTCATATACAACTTTCATTTGTAATACATAATAGTAACATATGGAGTCGTATAATGAATCGTGCATGCGTGCATGACTAAAAGTCAATCTGATGAGACATCATGTCCACTTGGCTTATACACATATAGTGTATCATCACTCGATGATGCCACGAGCAGCCTGCCGCGATGGAGCATTGCGCTTCTTGGCCACTTAACGGGCGGCTGCAGCGACACGATGCTCCACTGGCGGTCGGTACTTAACATTTGCAGGCGGTTGTTGCCCCTGTCCGCTATGAGTGCCGAGCCGCCCGTACCCGTCATGCACATAACTGGGCAATTCAACTCGCCCGCTTCTCCTTTACCCTTGCTACCCCAGGACCCCATCAGCTCCCCCGATAGGCTGTATGCAAACAGTTTTGCATCGCTAAGTAGACACACATATAACGTGTTGTCCTGTATTGATATAGTTATGCTTTCTCCTTTACCCAGATCAATACGACGGCACTCCTTCCATCCGCCCGCCTGCTCATACACACGGATGATAACTGACCAGTATTCCGCTACGTAGAGTGCGCCGTCGTGCTCGGCCACCCCGGTGAAGGAACTACTGACGATGCGGCGTCGGTTCTTTCCTGCAACACGTGCAATGTCGACTACAATGAGAAATGATGCTAATAAGTTGCGGGATATATTATGCTTTACATAAAAGTGGGTTTAATATTATTCAAGGAATGTAAATTGAAGCGAGCTTTTATAAGTTTATAAAAGGTTGCAAACGTTGTAACATAATCATGCCATTGATAAAAGTATCGAAATTGTTACCGTAAAACACTTATCCATATGGTTTATAAGCAAATCTTTGGATTTTTCAATGGACTTTGCCTCTCAATAAAAAAAGTCATAACCACGGAGCGGTGAGAAATGTCAATATTATATTCCGTAACGTTTATGAACATATGACGTATTTTTGTTTCTCCCTTGTATGATACTATTTAGAGGCATATTCGGTTATTATATGTGTATTATGATGTTGATTTTAATTCTGTTTTAGGAATACATAAGACTATAGATATAAATGAGTTCAATCAATAAATTTAAACGCTTCATTTATGTAGTTTGAACTTAATTTGTAATGTTTTATACAGAGTTTTGTGTGAAACGAGTATACTTTAGGGCGATTTTTTAATAATGATTTGGAAGACATTTCGGACGCATTTTAAAGAAAATAAATAAACTGCTTGCAAAACACATTGGAAGAACACACTAGATAGCAAAGAAATACAAAGAAATGGCTCAGTCTATTTCATCGATTATATTTTATGATTATTGAGAGTGATAACATGGTTCAAATAAACGTTTAGGTAATAAGTTCATCCGGCGCTGCCACATCCACCACGATGCTCATGTCGCCACTGCCACGGTCACTCTTTGCTTTTACCAAAACTAAATCAATACATTTACCTTCATAATCAATCTGGAATAGCCCCTTCAATCCCGCCACGGCGACGTCTCCATCAGGCATCGCTTCCACATCATAAACGCGGCCCATGTCGCCACTTCCACTTCCGCTCTCTATCATGCGCAGAAACCGCAGCTCGGCGTCGAGCACGGTGATGCCGTCCTCGTGGCACTGCCACAGCTCGTTGTTGGGCATCAGTCGAAGGCAGGTAGGGCCACCTTGCAACTTAACTGATTGTTCCTGTCGCACCCACTGCATCCTCGAAATTTGATCGAGATCCGAATCCTGGAAGTTAGAGATATATTCTTTAGGCAAATGTGTATATTAATTTTCATTGCGCTTTTTGTTGGCGTTGGGCGGATATAAATTCAATGCTACATACTATATTAAAACCTTATATAGCTAATTTATAAAAAGTTGATAATGTACGCATTTAACTTATCAAAATTGAGCAATTATTTTTTTATTTAATTTAAGCTAATGACAGTAAACCAATCGCAAACTTCAGAGTGGTGACAAAGGAATCATACGATTTTGATATACCAATCACGTTGTTTTAGCGGGTTTTGGTGATATTTGAGTTAAATATCACTAACGCCCGGTAAACAATGTGATTACTATTATCCTTGGTATGCAAGGCACACGCATTTTCTCCTTCATAAACGCAACCGTTCCTTTGTTAGATACGCAATGTGTTTATTTTTAATAATAAATGTTAATAAATTATCCCCTTAACTAACATGAATATAAACGAAACAAATGAACATGACAAAACGCATTTTATAACTGTTATTTGAAACCATCCAATCCAGCTGCGCCCCTATGGCCTAGGAATAAAGGTACCTAACAGCACTATCTAAGTTTTGCAACCCAGGCTCGATTATCATCAATGCAACGTTACATATTTTCATGTTATGATGCGTTTTGCAATGTGCTTTTAATATTTTCATATTTGATGTTAAACGAAATTTAGCTGGCCGTTTTACATTTGAATCCCGCTACTTCTAACAACAGGGCATTAACGCCATTTAAAGCCCGCTTCTATGATTTCAAGCCCACTAACCGTTTCAAATCGCCCTGTAAAACATGGACTATCTAATGTTAATATACCGCAGTGCCTCTCAAATCAATGATAATAAATAAGCGAGCCGATTAAATAAGTTATATAAAGAACGCTGCCATGTTTATTTTCGAGTGCAGTACATTGCTATTTCAGCAAATTGAATTATAAGATAACTGTTGAATTTATATTTGAAACAAATCAATGAACTCGTTTCCTCCGTTCTCCGTCTAATGTGTGTCTAATTTCGTCTAGTTAAACTCACCATTGATATATCATTGTTAATTTATTAAACCGTATACTATTTATGGCTACTATTAATATGTTGTTTTAAATAAATGGTGGAAAAATTCTCAACAAATATAATGTTTTGCCTCAAATTGATGTGTTAGAACCTCTTTTGCACAACCAATTCATATTTTCGGTCATGAATCCCATTGTAAATATGGTGATCAACAAAGCCATCGCACCTTATAGATTAGTAATAGACTATAAGAAATATAATTGATCTAGACGAAATTATTAGCCGACTTAGACTAAAAACCATCTATCCACTTAATTAGTCATGCAGGATACTCATAGTTTACAGAATAAAATATCATATAAAACTATTATAAAATGTGATTTCATTGCCTGCTATATTCGCAGAAAATATACTATTTAGTGTTTTACTGCTGCAAAACTATTATTTAAGGTATTTAGGTCATTATTTAACAAATAGATCAATATTTTCGAATATAGCACCAGTTTAACAAATCACAATTTAATTTAGTTTACAGGAAAGGTCAACGACCTATATTCAGAGCAATAAATATGTTGAAATGTCCTATCAAATAATTCATATAAGTAAAGTAATGTTGCATAAACCACAATTTTATATACATTTGAATGCATGATCTAAAGATAAAATATAACTAAAATTGCAATGAATTAGGTCATATACCGAAACACAATTAGATCATCATGGGTTATGACAAAGTAGCAATAATTCTTTATTCAAGCCATTCATTTATCCGTCCGTAAGAATGTTACTGATTTATGAACCCATGTTGGATCATTTTAACCAGTTTAGTTATTAGCAATATAGCTACTTATACAATTAATTTCAATGAATTCACAATTCATATGAGGTTGAAGTGTAGTTCATGCTTATCAAAATGCGAGCCTAACAAGCTCACTCTAATATCGAACACATGTAAATGAGTTGAATCATACAGTATTTGGACACATTATTTGGAATATCATAATGTAAAATGATTTCGTAAAAAAGAATTTCTAGATGCATTTTTTTTCATTTTTTATTTTCAGGTGCATATCTTCATGATTTTATAAAAAAGAACAAGAAAATAAAACTTCGATAATATAATATTGTGCGTATGAGTTATGTCTAAACAACGTGGTACGATACCATATAAAATATAACGTTTGCAAACAAAACCAATAAACAGCGCATTTTTTAAACGACCAAATACTTTTTAATATATTATATACGTCATTCCTTTGTTTAACTATCTGTAACAGACATATAATTATTGATGTTTAGCATGTATTCAAACATTTGGATAATGTTACTTTTGCAATTGTGTTCGGATATTTGAAAATGAAAAGGAAATGGTCATTTTCATAAGGTTGAAGGGAAATAAATTATATGTATAGCATATGGAATATATTATATAGTTTTGCTCAAATACTCCAATACTCACAGTATATGTGACATGCTGTGGGCCTTAGGCACGAGCCTGAGATACCTTCACAAAAACAATCAAAAACATTCGCGTCTTGACTGGCCAAGTGACTCACCACAATCACACAATTTTCTATAATTAGATGAAATAGAGTATGTAGTACACAAGTAGTTAAACCTAGGAAAACCCCCTGGTATAACCACGAAATACATGAACAAAGGCAATTGAGAAGCAAAACTAACTCGTAGATGACACAAAACACGATCCGTCGACGCGTCTTTGGATACTTTCGCACCGGTCAATCTCATTCAATCGGCTCCTAACAAAACGTGTGATTTGGACCCAATCCCAACGAGTATTCTCAATAAAGGAATAGTGGATAAAGGAATAGTGCCCTCAACCTATAAAACTGTACTGGTGAAGCCGCTTCTAAAAACAGGTTTAGAACCTATACACAAGAACTACACACCCGTATCGAACCTCCCATTTGTATAGAAATTACTTTAACAACGTGTAATGGACCAACTGGAAAAGCACGCAGAAATTACCTTGACAACGACCACCAATCCGCGTATCGCCCGAATCATTAAACTGAGACATCCCTCCTCCACATCGCTGATAGCCTCCTGGTTGCCATGGCCAACCGTATGGCTATTCTAATGGGGATGTTGGATTTGAGTGCGGCGTTCGACACGATTAACCATGATATTATGCACGAACGCCTCACCATCACGCATGGTCTAGGAGAGCCGGCAGTCAGGTGGTTCGCGTCGTACCTCCGGGGACGCACCCAGCGAGTAGCTGTCGAAAATAGCGTTTCCGAACACATAGATATTAATATTTCAACAATGACATTGATTGTCAGACTACAATCAGTGCATTTACAACTTTAAGCATATACAACTTTAAACAGTTTCTATGGCAAAAGCCCCCCCCCCCAGGTGAACGCGAATCCCCTCGCATTTAATCACATTTTTTTCAAAATCAAAGGTTTTTTTTGTCAATTCTCTTTAAATCGAATTCTTAAAAAAACGTAAATATGACGCAGAATTTTTAGGTCACGACGTTCGTCACGTGAATATGACGTTGCTTCGATAACTAACTAAGGTGACGAGTCATTGTCTTAAGATAAAATCATACAAATATATTTCAATGACGTCAAGAATTACGTCGAACGTTTGACGTAGCCTGTGTGACGTCGCAATATGACGATGTCATGACGTCATATATAGGCGTG
>LQRL01109762.1:22830-33742 GCA_001703475.1 Hydroides elegans | reverse complement strand
AATAATATAATAATAAAAAAAAAGTGTATAAATAAATAAAATGAAATTGTGCATGTTAACCGTACAAGCTTCAATTCCATGCAAACATTTAAATAGATACATAAAAAGAATATATAAACTAAATAGTAAATACAAAGCTAGGTTAAGATGTATAACTACTTATGCGATACAAAAACCGTTTTGAAATTAAAACCTGGATTGGCTTGATAAATGGTCCTGAGTAATCGGTCAAAATTTTCCGGGTTAATCCCAAGCTGGCCTGATTTATGATTATAACGTGTAAAAGTTCATGTAATGTCTAAAATAAATGACCGGCACTTCATAGATTAATTAGGTTTTTCAATTAAACCTGCAAAAACCTGAGAGACAAGTGTTGCGCATTTGTTTTCAGGCAAGACTTAAGAAAATACCATCAATGCTATATTTATCATGTTTCAGAAATTCCTGAAATTGATAAATTCGAATAAAACTGGTCGCGTCTAATCAGTCTTACATGCTGTCAATAAACAAATAAATTTTGAAATATTAACATCTTGATGCTATCAGATTAGAGAGTCTTTGTGAAGAGTTAATCAAAAATTACTCAATTTGTTTCTTTAATGTTTTGTACCTGTATGTAGGCCTACGTGAAACTGTCGTGTAAGATTTGACGTGCTAAACGGGCTTATTTCAAACAGATTTTTATATTAAAAAAAAGAATTAAAAAGAAACAAAGACGAATAATTATCATAAATAAAATAATTAGAAATATTAAGACAACGGGTGTCTTATTTGTTTCGTTTGTTGAATGGATTGAGTTTATTTTATGTTCTAAAAAATCACACAAAATAATAATAAAATAGATAAATAAAAGTAAAAAAAGAAAAAGAAAAAGAAATTAATATATTAAAAGAGTTAATAGATGTCTCGCCTTAAATCATTTGTTATCCCCCGTGAAAACGAGGGGATATAGGGTTGAGCTTGTCCGTCTGTCTGTCCGTCTGTCCGTCTGTCTGTCTGTCCCGCTTGAGATAGGGTACTTTGTGCACGCGAGTTAGGGATGAAGGAGTTGAGCTAGAGCTTTGAAATTTTACACACGTATGAACCAAGGTCTGATGTCGTGCCTCGTCAAGGTTTCATCTCGATCGGTTGAAAATTGTCGATTCTGGAGCACTTTAAAAATTGTCGATTTTAAACTGTTTTTCAGATGTTAAGTACTTTGTGCACGCGAGTTGGGTATGAAGGAGTTGAACTAGAGCTTTCAGATTTTATACACGTATAAACCAAGGTCTGAAGTCGTGCGTCGTCAAGGTTTTATCTCGATCGGTTGAAAATTGTCGATTCTTGAGCACTTTGAAAATTGTCGATTTAAAACATTTTATTAAGATGCCAAGCACTTTGTGCAGGCGAGTTTAGTCTGAAGCAATTAAGCTAGAGCTTTCAACTTTTATTCTCGTATAAACCAATGTTTGAAGTCGTGCCTCGTCAAGGTTTTATCTGGATCTGTTGAAAATTGTCGATTCTGGAGCACTTTAAAAATGGTCGATTTTAAACAAATTCTCAGATGCCAAGCACTGTGTGCACGCGAGTTTGGTCTGAATCAATTAAGCTAGACATTTCAAATTTTATTCTCGTATAAACCGAGTCGTGCCTCGTCAAGGTAATCTTGATCGGTTGAAAATTGTCGATTCTGGAACACTTTGAAAATTGTCGATTTTACCATTTTCACTCGATGTTAAATACTTTGTGCACGCGAGTTTGGTATGAAGGAATTGAGCCAGAGATTTTTTATTTAATACACATATAAACCAGGGTTTGAAGTCGTGCCTCGTCATAGTGTCATCTTGATCGGTTGAAAATTGTCGATTTTGGAGCACTTTAAAAAGTAGCGAAAAGTTCATATTCAGATGAGGAAATGTTGGTGATAATATACGATAATATCATTTAAGTACGTGGTATGTGCTTATATAAGCAAACATGCTTATATAAGCATATTATTTTTTTAGATAAGTGAAATGATACTTTCTTCACGTGTCTCGTCAGCTGCCCTCCAAAAACATTTCGCGTGTGATTTTATAAGCAATCATGCTTATATAAGCATATTTATAAGCAATCATGCTTACATCAGCATATTAATCAGCAAATTAATAGAGATGTGTTAAAACCTATCGGGGGAGCCTGGTGCATTTGGAATTGGCTTACAAAAGTAATCGTGCTTATATAAGCATATTTGCTATGTAAGTTAAATGATATATTTGTTCCACTGACCTTGTCAGCTGCGTCTCAAAAGTATCTGGGATGTGCTTATATAAGCATAATTTAATGTAATGAAATTATCTTTTTGCTTCACTGGCCGTCTCAGATGCCTCTCAAAAGCATTTCGGATGTGCTATATGAGCTCGTGTTTATAAAGCATATTTTCTTTAATTTGAGGAAACTTTTGCCAACTGGTCTCGTCAGTCCCAGAGATGTCTTTAGAAAGAAGTGAGTGATGATGCAAGATGTTACTCTGTTTTTCTTTCATCACATGATCTTGTTTATTTGCAAAATAGTTCGTTATTTTCCAAAGTTAATTTAAGTAAAAACTGACCATCCTGCATCTACGAATTGTTGAAGTTCACGGGGGATCCAAGGTCACTGACCTTCTAGTTGGATTTATTTGATATATCTCTATTGTTTAGGTGGCACTCTTCAGTGCATTGTACGAAACCCTTGGCTTTGAGTGTATTTCAAGTTATTTCGATTCTTATGAATTTGATTACGAAACAAAATTATAAAGAATCTTATGCAACATCGTGCTCACTCGCTAAAGCATTATTAGAATCATTCGTCGAAATAACTGGAAGTGGACATTTGAATACATGATTCGACATATTAATCACACAAAAAATGTGAAAATATATATACAATATTTAATTGAAAACGGTTTAAACCTCAAAAATATCAAGATATAATGATAATGATAATTGAATTCATAAAAGAATGTCTAAATGACAAACTCATATTTGTAAAAGACTCTTCTTAATTCATACGTCATCCCTATAAATATACACGTAATCTTATCTCAACTACACGTTGGTACTATTTATTGTAAGCGAATAACTACCGGTACTGCATATTTCACAAACGATGAATCATCGCACTTTAACAATATGTATTTCACTATGACAGACATAAGAGCAGTCCCATTTAACAGAAGCTATAAAATATTATCGGCGCTTATAATAATTGTACATATTTATGATATAACAAACATATGTTATATGGGCATGAGAAAGTTGGATATTAATCTCAAGGGTAGAAATGTCAGATTTTTGAAGAGTCGAGATAATATTTGTGCGGCCTTGATTAGTAGGAGTTAACAACGCTTAGAATTTATATCAGAATAATTACATCAAAAGTGCCACAATAAAACCTGCCCTGGTTATAAAAATATACATTTATATAGGGATCTGTTTATTTTATACCTGACTAAAAGCTCTATAATGATCTATTAGTTCATTGTATTTCCATTTACCGGTAGATAACGAAACGAATTTGGCTATTAATGTAACTTATTAAAAGATATTCTTATTTTGTGTTTCTTATCCATGACTTTCACATCTTTATCTTGCTAAGGTTTGCCGCCCTATAAATTAACATTGACTTCTTGCCGAATAAAAGATTTTTCACCGTTAATAAACATATTTCGGTTCGTATTTTTCATCTGGTACAGGGCCCTGGGGGTATTCTATGAAATACCGATGTTTTAGAATAAATCGCTTACATATGAATAATCTTGTTCCCTTGCCTTACTTTTTCGCAAAAATACAAATGATATATAGAATAAATGCCTTGATAACATTTAATTAAATTTCAATTAATGATGATGTTTGCAGTTTTATCTAAAGTTGCCGCATGGCAAACATCTGTTTCGGATTCAGGAAAACAATAACATTCTTATTGTTCATTTGTCAAAAAAAAATGCTTTGTCATGAATGCTTATATAAGATGTATTATTTTAATTTATTATAACTGTCAGATTAAATGTAATTTATATTAGCTTGTCTTAAAAATATTTCTTTCAATGAGTCATGTATTGTTTTGATGTGGAAGCCACATGTTGATTAAAACCGCATATTAACGTGGAAATCCCAGGAAAATCTCAAATATCCTAAAACGTAATTTTGAAAACAACTTTTAAGCTGAGAATATTATCATAATTCGTTTTTTTATCAATAATGATGGTGATATATATATACAAGAAATATTGCTATGCATATGCCAACTGTATCATAGAGAATAATGTAAAATTGTGAATAAACCCAGGCGTGGTACAGTTAATCAATTGTTAAGTCATTCATCAACCCCTGAAAAGTATTTTTCGAAAAAGTTGATACGAAAATGCATACAATCTTATATTTAATAGAATTCCGAATGTCGCAGAATTTATATTATAATCAGAATGGACCATTATTTGTATCAACTATATAAAATATCCATTAAATTTCCATTTAAACAGGAGGAGAATGAAGACGATCGACCTTTGACCCCCGAGGACCTAATCAGTGACCCACAGCCATCCAATCAAATCGCTGAAGAAATAAACCAATCAGCGCCTACTTCCGGTAAAATGGCCGCCGCGGTTATGGAGCCGGAAAAGCCCGGCGAGCTGAACCTAAGCGATATCACGAATTTAATCACGGCCGCATCGTCTGATGCTAATTCGCAACAGCTAACGGATATGCTGTACAAAATGAGCCTATCGAAGAAAAGCCAACCGCAGGCGCCGGTTGCTGAGAAATCAGATGCGAGTAAAGAGGTGAAGGCACCATCAGTGAAACCTGCTGCGTCACGTGATCAAGCGAAACCGTCGCGACTGCCTTCGCCTCGCCGCGGGTCGCTCGAACGAAAAACCGAAAGTGTCTCTTCTTCCGGTGAGAAGCCTTTGCGATCAGCGTCGGCGCGAGTTCCGGCCGATGGCAAATCGGATCGCAAATCACTAACATCGGCGCCTGCGCCAAAGAAATCGGCGGGATTGGCAAAACCGAGTGTATCCTCGAAATCGGGCGCAGCCGCTCCGGTGATTCGAAGATCCGGTGGCGGCAGCGTATCGAAGCCACATCGCGGTTCCGGAAGTGGTGAAAGTGGTGTCGCGCGTGCAAGTATCACGTCGACCGCTTCCGATACACGTGTCAGTCCACGTGGCGCTGTGGCATCGAAAACCGGAAGTCGTACGAAATCGTCGACTGGTTCGACGACGGCGCCGGCTCGTGGTCGTTCGGCCGAAAGAACAAAGCAGACTAATGTACAAGGTGCAAGTAAAATACCTACGCTTCGGCGCCAAGGTTCAAATGATAGCACCGGGCGTACAACGGGAAGTCGCGAACGAAAAGCCCGAAGTCCCGAGCGGAGTGCGAGCCGAACACAGAGTGGCTCGCGCGACACTGCGCAAAGACCGAAATCGAAAGAACGAACATCGAAAAGTAACACTTCTCAACATAAACAAACTGAATCGTCGAAGCGACTGTCTTCGAATAAATCGAGTAAAGCGAAATCAGTCGATGAATATGATGAAGACACTTCCGTATTCACCAATCAAGGTCCAACCACGCCGAAACATCTAGTTTTGCGCGAAAAGCACAACACGAGTTTCGGGTCGCCCGCTATCGATAGAGACGTTACCGGAAATGACAGCGAACAATCGGCCGCCGAGTGGCGATCGCCGCGCCCTAGTTCGTTCCTGACTCGTTCGCAGCGCGAGCGCGATCATACCGAGCGCGAACACGCGCTGGACATGTCGTCGTTCTATACGAGCGATCTCGAGCGCCCCGCGGCACCGGAAGGCGAGAATCTCGATCAGGATTCTCTTCCGGCTACTTCCGGTGTGTACGCGAACGCCGCCCCTCAAGCTAAATCTGTGATGTTTTCTGCTGCAGCGCCTCAGCAAAAAAGTGATAACCATTCTACCTCCTCAGCTTCAAACATGAAGAAGCATACACCGGATGGAAAGTCCTCACCGCCAAGGAGTCGCCTTTCGAGTACACCCAAGGACGGTGCTCAGGCTGAAGTGACCTTGAATTCGCAATATTCCATTTCTCATATCGGATATACATCGCCCGGGAAAGATAAGAGAGCTTCCTTGAACTATGATGATGATTCGACGCTCAGATCCGAGCAAGGTGGTGGATATGATAATGAACGGGCTATATCTCCGACAAATCGCGACGCATATTCTGGAGATTACATGGTAGAACAAAGCACACCGAAAGCACCCCGCGGTCGCCTTAATTATGGTGAATCATCCACTTTACCACCATATCAAAAACACATTGATTCGCTCGGTAGAGAATCAACCAATGACATGCCAGATCGACAACATCCAATCAAATCGCTGCAGCAACCGGCCAATCAGAAGCCAGTATTATTGACCAATCAGCGGTTGACGCAGACCGCGTTTGCCAGTCGCTATTTGGATGATGATATTGGGGAAAAGGGCAAGAGGAATGATGCGTGGAAGAGTGCAACGACCTCAGCCCTGCCCAATGGCACGGGGAATAATCACTTTGATAGACTTTCGACTGGTATGTTGATGGTTATGAAATACCAATTTCGATATATTAGGCGGCGGCAGTTTAAATAAAAGTCAATTTAAAAATAAGACGATTAAATGTAAATAACATAGCCTATAACAATAATGACTTCAATCGTTTAATGAAAATATAAATAACAAGATCACACTTGTGAGCCGATACCGGTAATGTTTAATATTGAAACTTAAGAATATAGAATAAGTTAATCAATAATCTGTGTAAAAGATAGAATTAATAAGAAATTTATTTAATGCACATCTCTGTTGCATCTTGATGAATAAAACCTACTTATACTTAATGTCATGATCCCTTTTAGGATCGATGACGTCATTCGCCGCTGACGACATCAGCATCCGCGTGACGTCAGAACTACGTTTCCAAGACACGTGTTGCGTAGGTCTCTCGGCGCACAGCACGTTGACTCTTCACAACCCAACATCAAAGTAAGTGTTATGCACGGGTTATGGTCAACTCGCCCAATATCCAACTCGCCCAATTATCTTAACCAACTCGCCCAATTTTTTACCGACTCGCCCAAAGTCAACTCGCCCAAATGCTTGGTCAACTCGCCCAAAATGGTTACCAACTCGCCCAAATTTTTAACCAACTCGCCCAATCTTTTATTCAACTACGATATTTTTGTTAATTATTTTTAACTTTTTTCTTTTCAAGAAAAATGTTATTGATTTTTTTTCACAGAATGAATTCATTGGTATATTTTTATTAAAGATATTGAATGTGAAAAGATTCAAGTAGCCAAATTTGATAGCCGATTGCAATTAGGACTGTTATCTGTTTAGGGCTATTTTAAAATCTAATGTTCGCCTTAGTTGAACTACAAAACGATTAATTGCAATCTGATATATGGGTGAAGAGCTAAATTTAATATTAAATGAGCATAATTATTGTTTTCTTTTTAATGCAATCGTTGTAATAAGTTATCATGACAATTAATGATTAGAGACAAATTAAAAGCGATAGTTAATAATTCGAAATTGTTATTTTTAAATAATAAAATGCTTATACATACTGTATGAATTATTGATATTTTGTAACAATCTACTTTTTTTTTTGCAAAACACACGAAACAAATGTGATTAAAATTTGGGCGAGTTGGTAAATAATTGGACGAGTTAACCAATGGTTTTGGTTGAGTTAACCAATGACATTTTGAAAAAAATGGGCGAGTTGACCAAATGTGGGCGAGTTGGTTTTTGGGCGAGTTGTGAATTGGGCGAGTTGACCAAAATTGGGCGAGTTGGTTTTTGGGCGAGTTGTGAATTGGGCGAGTTGACCAGGACCCGTTATGCACACTATCCGCGTAGAGTCCTAGGAGTCCTGTAAGGCCTGGAAATAGTTATTGCGCTTAACGTCCAGGAAATCGTCTCGAAAAAGCCCTTTAAATTGCCTATTAAAATTCGGTTAATCCGGAGACATCTTCATCGGATTGCAATTTAAATGACGTTTTAAAATCACATAATAGCACTAATAGTTTTGATAAGAAAATCACGTAAAAATTTCCCAATTTAGGTTAGGTTAGACTTAAAAATTTAACACGAGTTTCCAATTGGAAAACATAATGGTAATGTGCATCATCATATGCTGAATACGTGTAAGTTAAATATGAAGATGAACAAAACGTTTAAGTCCATGTCTGTTTGCATTATAATTTTGCTAACCTTCGGTGAATTTCAGGTGGGTGCACGTGATATTAAAGCTAGTAGCTCTAAGCATAGATGGCGCTTCAGTCGAGGTCACATCCGTCATGCCGTTCGTCATGCAGAAAAAATGATCAAATTCCAAAATAAAATACATTTTAATGACACAGCTAACTTCTTTTTATCCAGATGGGTACACGTGATTTTGAAGCTAGTGGCTCTGAGTATAGATGGCGCCTCAGTCGAGGTCACATCCGTCATGCCGTTCGTTATGAAGGAAAAGGTCATCGTCGAGCAAAACAGCAAAGAAGAAGTCAAGGTCAGTGAGATGATAAGCTAAGGCCATTCGCCTGAATGGAGGGACATTTTAATATTTTCATGGCAAGATCATTCCGTGAATTGAAGGTTATTACCGTTATCAGAGACAGTATCATTGCATAGGTATCAGGGTCCTACTTGAATATGTAGGCCTTTGCTTTTAGAACATTTCAATATATGAGATACAAGGGTATTTGTAAAAAGAAGGGGGAACATGGCAGAAAATTGGAATCGTGTTCTCGTATATTTCAGTGAACCATGCTGTTTACCACGTATATAATTTCCTAAGATATAAAACCTTGCCTCTTTTCTGTCCTTTAGGTGATATTTGCGCCCAGACAAGCAGGCGTCTACGTAGCCCAACTGCACGTGGTCGCGAGTCCGGTCGTTTCTGACTTGCCTCTGCAGGCCGATCGGATGCCCGCTGTAGTGACGTTGCAGGCCATGGCAGAAAAACCCAGTGTACAGGTATGAGGGCGATGCATTTGTTTTTCAAATAGCCTAAAGATCTTTCGATTTTGAGCTTTGGTTCTCCTAATTATCATAATTTTTGTTTTCAATTCTCGATGCAATTAAATACACATTGCTTTTGGTCAGACATTACTTCAGTATGTTGACCAGTGCACACCTTCAGTAATTTTTCATCTTATTTCAAATTTTTCATTTCATTTCAAATGATTTCAACATTTATTTTATAAGTGTTAACGTCTATTTTAGAGGGCGGTTTTATTATTCGATATCTTTTATTTGTTGCACACAGGAAACACATTTTCATGGCATCATATAACTTGAAGCCTTTCAATCTTTTTCTTAACCAGCTGCTAACACCTAGTCAGTCCCGCCTGCTCGATTTCGGTGCCATTCCGTGGAGTTCGCACAAGGGTATGCCGTTGTGTCTGGTGAATCACAGCCGGGCCCATGTCCCCGTGCGTCTCATAATTTCGTCCGTAAGTACTTAATTTCTTGTCCATACAATACAAACTATTTTGCAGAGTTGAGTAATTTTACCCAATGTCTATTTTTTTTTAATGACCATGCATAAAAAATTGTCAAGAATAGAAATGGGAAGTTACGAAAGTTTTGCCAATTAACCTGCCAATTGACTCTTTATATTTAGAAACATTTTTACGTTAGTTTTACAAGAAAGTGTACAACAGGTCTATAAAAATGGCCTCTTCTATGCCAGGGATAAAATGCCAAGATTTAGTTTTTGAAAGTTGATGGATGGAGTCTTCATGTATATGGTCTCTCTCTTTGTCGCATAACAGAACAAATCCTCGGGCCTCTGGAGCCCCTACTCCAACTGCTTTACCTTTGAGCGCTACACAACGGGCGATATTTCATCGATCTCACACAAGAGCCGTCCCTCGATTCCGTCGCTGAGTCCCACCGTAGTCAACTATAGTTTGCCGCCCTGTGGACCAGCTAGGGAGGTCACCCCGACACAAGTCATGGTGTATTTTGTGGCACCGCCGAGACACCAGGATAGAGGTGAGTGGACCCCCTGCCTTTGCAAAGTAAGACCGATCCCTCATCTGTATCGTGGTAAACTATAGTTTGCCGCCTTGTGGACCGGCGAGGGAGGTCACTCTGACGCAAGTCATGGTCTACTTTGTGGCGCCACCGAGACATCAGGATAGAGGTAAGAGTGCCCCCCTCCCCCTTCCTAGAGTAAGACATCCCTCGCCCTTCCTCTATACCGTGGTCAACTATAGTTTGCCGCCTTGTGGACCAGCGAGGGAGGTCACTCCGACCCAAGTCATGGTGTACTTTGTGGCACCGCCGAGACATCAAGATAGAGGTATGTGAACCCCCTACCTTTGCAAAGTAAGACTGATCCCTAATCAGTACCGTGGTAAACTATAGTTTGCCGCCTTGTGGACCGGCGAGGGAGGTCACTCCGACGCAAGTCATGGTCTACTTTGTGGCGCCACCGAGACATCAGGATAGAGGTAAGAGTGCCCCCCTCCCCCTTCCTAGAGTAAGACATCCCTCGCCCTTCCTCTATACCGTGGTCAACTATAGTTTGCCGCCTTGTGGACCAGCGAGGGAGGTCACTCCGACCCAAGTCATGGTGTACTTTGTGGCACCGCCGCGACACCAGGATAGAGGTAAGTGGAATGCCCCCCCCCCCCTAATCCTTCTAAAAATAATGGTCATAATAATCTTGGGTGGCTCTAAAAATATTTACGGGCCTGACATTTAGTGTTAAAACACATTCAATATAAAACAAAAATAAAATACACCAGTGATTCTTTAAGAGGGCCAAGGCATCTGAGGATTCTTGCGGATTATCCGCAGGAATCCTCGGATTTTCGTACGCAGTTAGGCGAGGGTATCTGCGCTTTCCTTCAACCAAATTGTGTTTGCTCATAGTATCTGACT
>LQRL01109756.1:0-21111 GCA_001703475.1 Hydroides elegans | reverse complement strand
ATTGAGTATATCTCTAAATGCTTTCATTTACTTGGGCATTGTTGGTAATTAACGTAAATGTTGGTAGCAGGGATGCACCTTAGCGGTCGCACGGTCGCATGTGATACCAGGGATTTACCTTAGCGGTCGCATGGTCGCGTATAAACTAATTTTTAAGTCGGGCCTCTAACGTTTTAGATTTAGTCGCCCGGCGCGCGACTAAGATTTTTTACGCGCTTTTAGCTTTTTTGTTGTTGGGTTCGTAATTTAATCAAATAATCAAGTCGTTTTCTGCATAGTGCTAATTTTCGCTTGTGTCTGTTACAATTCTCAAGGGCGAAATATGCTAAATTTAAAACTTAATATATATTGAATCAAGTTTGTACTGTGGTTATAATATAATATGTTGCAAAAAATATTAACGAAAAAAGGTCATTTTTATGGGTCCTGGAAATAGTGACTTTTGTCATGGAAAATATCATGGAAAAGTCATGGAATTTTGTTCTGGAAAAATTGTATGAACCCTGTTTAGATAATTATATCAACATTTTAAAAAATTCGTGTTAACATCATAAATGGATATGTTTACTTCTAAGTTCTTTTGAAACCTGTCATAGAGATAATGAAGTTTATTGTTCTCGAAATTGGAAAAACAACAATAGCAGTGATTTGCGAGGCCTTTGAAGTTGTTGTTTTAAGCCTTTGAGAGCACTTCAATATTTTCGAGAACGGTTTGTCTTGTGTAATTAGATATCCTTAATAACCAACATACCTTAAAAACAGGACGGGCTATTTCTGGCACGGTCGCCTCGATTGGGATCATTTGAGCAGTGCAGGGCGCTTTGTGTTCGAACAGTGCAAACCACTCCATGTAAGAGAACTGCCTGCTGATTGGTCAATTGTTTTGGTCCCGCCTCCCTCATTTGCATAAACATTGATATGCAAATGATCTGCGATGCTGATTGGTCCGTTGTTTTTGCCCTGCCTCCCCTCATTTGCATAAATGTTGATATGCGAATGATCTGCGATGCTGATTCGTTCGTTGTTTTTGCTCCGCCCTCTGATTTGCATAATTGTTATTTGCATATTTGTTACTTGCATGCTAATTTGCATTCATCAGTGTAAGATGCTGAATAGAAGATGCTGATTCGTCCATTGGTTGGCCCCACCCCTTCGTTTGCATGATGCTCATTTGCATACGTAATGATTATGTAAATGAAGTTATTATAAGCAAATGTTTGTAGTGTTAAAATTGATTTCAGCTGCATTATGATGGGAATTCGAATGAATGTTATTGTTACGAGCCTGCATCATAGTTATAAAACCACTGTTCAGGAATTTTCAGTTATGATCAACGAACAAAAAGTCAAGATATTTATTTGTTCAATACCAATCAAATATACATTTATTGCAGATGAGTAAACCCTCGTGTTGTCGAACGATCATGTTTGTCTTCTCATTCCTTACTAATAATTAAAATATTGCCCTTTCAGCAAATTATTTTCAAATGTTCCCCTACTAATCTTTCGCAGGGCGCTTTATAAGTATAGTTATGTGAAGGAGCACTAGGATTCAACTTTCTATAATAGATACCTTTACGACTGGCGTGTATTTTGGCTTTTGCGTTTTCAAATTTATAAACAAAACTTGTAAAATCATCGAACGCAATTCAGACTTATCAATGTGACATATAGAAAATCTTGTTGAATCCTGATGCATATATAATTGATAATAAGTGCATGGAACTTCAAGGTTGATCATGATATTTGGGTAGTTCGAAATTTATTTCGAATGGAGAACATGTTTCTGTATGGTATGTTTTCAAGATAAATGGCCTAATAATGCAGCTAAAGCAAGAAAATCGAATCTCATGCATGCAAGGGTTTGTTTGGACTAATACACTGTTTGTTTTTGTGTCTTTTGTTTTCCCCCTCCCCCTGTCACAACCACGTTTTCCCAATGTGTGCTGATTCGTTGCTGCATGAACAGAAAGTCAAAGTATTTCCATCGCGGCAAACTCAGTTGGGATGAACGCAGCTCGAATGGCAAATATGTGCGAGAAAACTGCAAGCCACTCCTGGTAACCTTGATTTAACTGTTTACAATTCGTTTTGCTTGACCTAAGGACTTAGCAAATGTTCATTTAGTATGAGATGAATTCATAAGGATATTCCCTCTGGTCACAATTATCAAAGCGTTTCTCGTAAGGTTATTAAAAAAAGTTAATATTATATTTCAGTTACTTATGCTCCAAAGCCATCGCTACGTTCTATTTTATGGCTGATATTATATCTTCATAAATTGTTTGGAATCAAATGTTATTTAAATTTATTCTTTGATATCTTCTTCGCCTTAATTTTATGGTTGATAATTTGTATTAATTTAAATGTTTTATTCCTCAATTTATCAGGCTTTACCTTTTCTTTTCAGCGCTACGTGATGGTTGACAAACCCGACCACCGCGCACTTTTCGACTTAATCGAAAAAATGCTCGAGTATGATCCCGTTCACAGAATCAACATGCACGACGCCCTCGCCCATCCGTTCTTCCAGTCACTCACGCCCGAGCAGAAGGGCGAGGTCACGGGTGCGAAGGAGGCGCGCGACCGATCTCACAGCCTTAGTCGATAGTCGATGGAGGGGATAGTGGAAAATTCCCAAATTTAAAAACAATTATTGATGGAAAATTCCCACGGTTTAAGACTTCATAAAATGGAATATTCCCATCTCACAGCCTTAGTCGATAGTTGATGGTGGAAATAAAAGAAACAATTTATAAATGGAAAATTCCCACAGGATAATAATGTAACTTTCCCATCTCACAGCCTTTTTCGATAGTTGATGTGGAAATTTCCATAAAAGGGACAAATATTGACTAAGAACTTTTCTCAATGGAAAATCCCATTTACTTGGTTGAAAATTGTAAGACTACAAACTATTGATAATATGAGTTTCTCATCCTACAACCCTAGTCGAAAGGTGATGGTGGACTTCTTAAAATCTCGCACAAGAAACAATTTATAATAAAACAAAAACGTTTTTCAAATATTTTAAGTCTTAAGGGCTATGGTATGTGTATGTTAATATCAACCTGAGTTTCAATTGGATATGTGAGAAATCAAACGCCAAATCCCGCCAAATAATCCAATTTATTAACCCTCCTTATGACTACATGATATAGTCATCTTAATTGAAACTTACATAAAACTGCTGTTTCATTAGCTGCGTAGAAATCTTAGTTGCACCATTTTCCAGGTTTTACCACATTTCGGGTATAACCACATTCAAGGTATAACCACACTCAAACTTGTTTCCATGACTAATCAACCCAGTACTTTCTTCAGGCCTTATACTCATTGTAGTACTTGTACGAATACTTAGGATGTATTTATATAGTCAGTATTGCACCAAAACGGTGTTCACAACGTAATGTACATAGTGTCATAGTTTTTAGGAAAAAGAACAAGATACAAATATTTATTACAAATTATCATATTGATGACTTTCTGGTATTTTAGCCAGCTTAAGAAATATGAACGAGTCTTTACATTTCTTAAGCCTTGTTCTACCTAGTTTGATTATTTTACTTATGAAATATTGTGTCACAGTTTACTGTTAAGCTCTTTGGTTTTTCTACTAGTTGTAAATAGTTTAAGGGCATGCTGTATTTTGAAATTCAAAAAGCCTTTTACAGTTATTTTTGTTATCACATTAAGGCTAAACAAGTGTAAATAATTAAGTTTAACTTATCGCGATCTATATATTGATTGTCCTACAAATGTGCAAAAAAAAAACAGTAATTATCATAGTAATATATATTGCATGTAATTTTGTGTGCATTTCATTCGTACCGGTTGAGTTCTATTTTGAAGATGTAAATTCGTTTAGAATAGAGGTGAGATATAGTATTGTAGCCTATATCGAGAGATTCGACATGCTAAAAGAGGGAGTTTGCATAGGTGCTACAGTTAAAGACATTGTATGACTTAGTCAGTATTTGTCATATCGTCTAGTGTGCGTCTTGTTTTCTTATCACTTTGAGATCTGTTCTCTCTTAGGATAAACTTTTAAAAAAAGCTACTGAATATTTTAATTAGATTTTTGTTCTTTGCATAAAGTTAAGTCAGTTTATAAATCATTTCTATCATAGATTAGGGAAAGGGGATGGGTTATTGCATTTGTTTGGATATTATATTAGGATGTATTTAATTGGCTTTGCAAGCAATCGGCGAAAATTTTAAGGTTACTTAAGGCTTAAGGCTTAAGGTTATTTTAAGTCTTACTTAAGGCTTACTCATTACGACTCACGATCGATTTTAACGTTTCCAAAGTTGAGTGGTTTCCTAGTTTTGTTGTATGTGTTGAACATAGTGTTGTGTGATAAAAGTTGGGAACGTGGCGCCTCCAAAAAAAAAAAAAGGTATCTAAACAATCATCGGCCCGTTAAGCCGGGCTACATCATCTATGGTATGAAGAGTTATGTCACTTTGCTTGATTTTACAAGATGAAAATCCATACACTGTGTGACCGTTCCCTGTATTATCTTTTCTTGGGACTCTTTTGCGCGGTAGATGCATGGGGTTCACTTGAAAAAAAATTGTCCATCACTGCCATTTTGTGTTTACATGTACCGTTTCAACATATTTAATGGATTTGTTACATGTCAAATAAATTCTTAATAAAAAGCGTGATTCTGCTTAGACAAGGGATGTGCACGTAGGGTGTGGAAAATTAGAAAAGTGGATTAAATAATATTTAACTTTTAAAAGGGAGGGAAGCGTCCTATGATAGTATCTTACTTTAAGAAAAATTGATAGATTACTGTATGGATTTTTATTGAAATCCTTGGTGTTTTGTTTGAATTTAACATAAATTCGCATATTTATTCAGATATTTATGTATTTACAGGGCAGCGGTTTCAAGTTGCTTTGTATGAAAATGGTATATTGATAATTCGTTGTCAGATATTTTCTTTTGACTCGCAAACCAGTCTGTGTTTCTACTTGAGTGTGAGAAAATAAACAGCATTTTTATTACATAAATTGAGTCTTTGAATTTATATTTGTATCTTCCAGCTTCCAACATGCCCATCATATATGCATAAAACACAATTTAGAATTCGATAAGCGCACACAGACCAATGGACATTACAGACACCATATTTTCGATTTAACTTAGTAAAGTAAAGAAAACAAATAGTGCTTCCGTTTTAAATGTTTATTGAGCACAAAATATACGATATACATACAGTACATAAAATGAACACGAATTAAAGCAGACACGAGACAATAACAGGTAAAACACACATTGTACGAATCTAATTAACATTTGTTTTCAGCATTTATATGTATCACAGTGAAATTTCAAAATACTTATAAATCGTATATGACAAACTATGTATGGACGGAAAATAAACTCTGGATAACAGGCAGGTCGCGTAAATAAGCTATAAATGATTTTCGCAATATTCAAAATCTAAAATACCTTCAGCAAAATATTTTTTCTTCAAAAAGTGAAATAGTATTTCGATATATAAATACTCTTCATGTGTAACGAAAATATGTAAGCTCTGTGGCAGGAACCGAACTGTAGTCATTTGGACAAATCGAGTTTATAACTGAGGTTTATTTTTATACTATATTATGAACATAAATCAACATAAAAACAAAAATGCGTCGTTTTAAAACACTTTAAAAATTCTAGCTTCGTTCATCTAAAATGTAATGTTTCACTGGATCATTTGAAGTTCTCAGTCGAATTGACAAATCCTTTACAAGAGGGTAATAAGTAACAAAATTTAACCTTCACCAATCAAAACATATGACATTCACTAAAACTAGATATCCAATATCGGGGATTCGCAAAAAAATCCCTGTTTTGCATAATTCTTGAAGACGTTTCTAAAATGATGTTTATTAACTTTGTTCGTTTGTTTACGTTTTGTTATCACGTTCTTCCGGTAATCAGGCCCATACTGTCCTCCAACAGAGTTTCCACGCGCGCGCGCTGCAATAGATAAAATTAACATTGTGTATATCCGACGTGTGAGCTGAAAAAGGGAAATAAACTATTTGGGTGCATGACGCTTGGTTTGAACTCATATGAAGTAAATATGTAATTTCAGTTTAATTTAATGTGTCACATATATTCTTTACTGCAAATACAATATCTAAGAAAAGTTCAAGCAAATTTATTCAATGACTTTAAGATCCTTACACATGGATTTTTTAAAGAAAAGTAATCGACTATACTTACACAAAAAAAAACTGTAAATTTAGATTTAAATATCTTGATGTCAAATACATGTATAAGAAATGGTGGCCTTACCGAGATCTTATCGAGTCCCTCTCCGCCCAATTTATCGCTCTGTCTGACCGGAAGCAGAGCTTGGAGTCTCACGGCTTTTCGCGCAGTTGGCTGACATGAGATGAGATGGTTGATCTCTTGGCCCTTAATGAAAAGAAAACAAGAATCCCATAATGAAAACAAACATATTATTTTCCGAATAACGTATGCCCTCGAATATAAAACGCGCTTGACTCTTATCATGAAAAAGTCAAAATTTCGTATTGTTCGATCGTTTGACCCTGAAGGGGAAAATCAAGAATGTTGCATGTGATTTATTAACTGCATCGCCCTTTTAAGAATTGGATTACTTCACTTAACCCTTGATCAATTAAATTTTTTCAAGGGGTTTGGAAAAAATAGGCGATACAAACATATTTCACATCTAACATAAAGATGGATCATTAAAAATGTTTCTATTTATTCATAATCAACTCTACACATCATTAAAGAGGCATCATAACCCAAGTGTGTTCATACCCTGTTAGCTTCGTAGCGCAATCGCATAATCCTGATGCGATTTCGAGCCTCTGCTGCCCTAGAAGAAAATCACAAAATAATATATTGCAAATTCTTTTTATTACGGGTTGGATTTGAAATGCTATATCGAAATTTAGGAGCTTATATATGTTGCATGAAAGAACACATGAGAATAGTATACAAGTTAGAAAATTAAAATCAAAAGGTATAATTTGAGAAACCATTGAGTGCTGATTCGAACAGTGATGTCTTTTTTTTTTCACGAAAATGTACTGCAAAGCTAAGCTTATCCATAAACTAACTTTGATTTTTTTTAGATAAATTATGAAACAATCACAGTTATGATAATGTTAACATAAAATTACATGATACATAAACTTACTTGAGTTGACCAATCAGCTTTTCGTGCTTTTCTCTCTCTTCCCACTCATCTTGAACACTGTACATCTGCTGGTCACTGAAAAAAGTAACAAAATATGAATTACGAGTTTTTCTTAAAGTTGGTATATGGTCAACGTATCAACCAATGGTTCGATTAATCCGAATCGGGACTAAACGGGAATGTTGAAAAAAAAACAGTTCTGGTTAGCCTAGAGCTCTAAGTAACCAATATTTTTATGGGTTAATGTGTAGATTAATGGGGTGGCGATATAACAAATGGCTCGTAAGCCGCTTAAACGATAACAACATCATAGGCATTTGAGGATATTTTATATTACAAAAACACAATATATACGGCAGGGCTTGTGACCCAAAAATCTTTGATTTGACAGGAAATAATTGTTACCGATTCAATCGTTTCTTGAGCTCACGGAGACGTTTCTTGGCCTCGTCTTGAAATTCTGTCACTTCCTTTGCAGGCTCCTCATACTGAAAAAGCAAACATGTACAGCGTTTGACTCAAGTAAAATTACATTAATACCTCGTTGTTGAAAAACCCCCTCCTTGTCTCAATCTTGTTTAAAATTGAAGGTTAGCTTCGGTTTATACCATAAAGACATTCATGTATAAATAAAGTTGAAACATGGCTTTACCCTACATAAGTTCTTCTATTTTTAAAGTGCCATATACGAAATATATGCCATCATAGTGATTTAATTTGACAAATGGAATCATTTCAGGATATAGCCGAAAACAATATCTTATTCATAGTTATTGTACTTGTTGGTTCTATTGAAAGTTCACGTCAATGATACTCACGAAATAATACTTACCGCTAGGTATCGACTCTTCTCAGCCTGAGACATCTTTTTCGTGTCTTTCTTTTTCCAGTTTCGTGCGACGAATTTCTCACGACCACCTGAACCGTCATCGCCTCCTCTCTCCCCGATAGGGGGCAGTTTATCCTGAAAATACATGCATTATGCATTTATCAATATTTAACGTATATACAAGGAAGTATTTATAATCAGACCCTAAAAGCCCTAAAACTATAATCAATTTCAACACGAAAAGGTCCCAACCGCCCTCCGACTCGAATATTTCGTACATGCTCATGCTTTGAAATATCACAACTTTTGAGTATTTTGGCCGAATTCGGCGATTTTCCTGTTGTCAAATTTGGCCGAAACTGTCAAAAGTCAACAAGTTTTATTTCACATATGGTATTATTAACATATATACATGCAATTGAACATATTATATTTTTATACCATTTACATGAAAAGGAGACCCTAAGAAGTTAAAAACTTATAAGTAAAAAAGGCACATCTTCACATCAAGACCTTTCATTTGAGCATATAACCAAGTCTAAATTACCTTCCGTTGAAAAGATCGTACAACTTATATTTCGGAAACCCGCTGTTTTTGGACATTTTGGCCGAATTCGGCAAACTTCCGGTTGCCAAATCTGACCGAAACTGTCAAAAGGTACACAGATCTACGCATCGAGACCTTTCATTCGAGCCTATAACCAAGTCCCTATTACCTTCCGTTCAAAAGTTCTAGCCCGTACAAGAAAGCGATGTCGGACAGACGGGCGGACACCCCAAATCTACGACTACGAGTACACCTGTGACCCTAAGTTGAAACACATTTTTAGTATATTTTCAAATAACTCTTTTATTAAGTATCTTATCGAATCGAACTTATTTAAGGCGAAAGCTATGGCGACTTATAATATATCATGTTAAATGTAGTATTATTCAATGCCTGTGTATGAAAATATTCACTTTTATGAAGATGTTTCAACTTAGGCCCATTGTGCCTAATTTGAAACACTTTTATTTTGTGTGCCTAATTTAAAACATTTCACGAACACTTTTCATATTTTGTTAACATTTACTAAAAGTTATGTTGTTCTTCTCTTAAATAATGTATTTTATGTGCTTACATAATCATTTCACAGCGTTTTAACTAAATTTGAATTTTTGTTTTGTTTACTGTGCAGCTAAGTAAACGCAAAATCATCAAGGCATACATCAAAAACATGTTTCTTTCTTTAAAACGAAAATGGCATGAAAAGGTCATCAGTTCATATTTTATATTCATAAAATGTATTTTTTAGAATACGTATTTCATATATTCAGATCAGTTAAGCATAATTCGGATGAGCTGGAGTAACTTTATTAAAAAGTGTTTCAAATTAGGACCCGTTTCAAATTAGGCACACAGGTGAATTCGCTCCCAACTTTTGGGTTGGGCTTGTGATAACCAAATGCACGTTTAAACAGAAATTAAAAACATATACAAGTATTTATGACGATGGACACCTCTTTTCTTAAGGACACAATACTGAGATCGGATACTATGAAAACAGACCCCTAGGTTAAGGACCTACGTGTACCGCAAAGTGTCAGATTCAGAACAACAGTGGAGATTTTTAATTTTGTAAAAGTTTGAAGTAATGAAATATTGTTCTTAATGTAAGATAGGAAATGTTGCCTTATGCCAAAATTAGTTTTGAATACTTACCCCCATGATGCACTCTTAAGAAAAAACACTTTAAAGAGAACGAAAAGTCTGTTTACATTTTACCGGAAGTTGACATGTCTCTATGCGAGTTTTCAATATTTCTGGGTCTAACTTCGGATCTGTAATAGTTTTGTTAAATCCCTTTGCAAAGTGTTTATTAAACGATAAAACATTAAGATATAATCAGGTAAATACACTTTTTGAATGCAAAAATTTAAAAAAAACAACAATATTGGCTTTGTCAAAAGCATAATGGTATATCGTGTAAGCCATTACGAATGTATAACACCGACAGATACTGATATCCTAAAAAATGCAGCATCAGAAATAAATGATAAATTCCTCCAAAAATTCAACACACCAATGCTTATCGACTCGACATGGAAGTTCGTTAAGTCTTCAATTGAGGACCTAAAGTGAAATCATGTGCCATCCAGAATATCAACCATTGAAAATAATCAACCGTTAGTCACACGAGAAATAAAACGTCTCTCCCGTCAAAAACAAAAGCGCTTCAAGTAGGCAAAGAGAAGAAACAAGCAAAGAAAAATATACTGACGATTCCACGAGCTTAAGAAGATAGTAGAGAAAAGATGCAAAGAGGGTTACTCACAGTATATAAAAGACATTATGTCTACAGACACAGACACAGATATCAAGCGATTCTGGAGTTTCATTAAAAAAAACCAACGCAGCAAAGTCAATACCGGCGTCGCCCATTTATACAACAAAAGTAGTATCCTACATAGTGATAGCTAAGAAAAAGCGAACATTTTAGACACTTAATTCTCCTATGTTTTATATTAGGACGAAAATACACTTATTATTCCAGACAAAGACGAATCAACTCATCCGGATATGGCGGAAATAACAATAGCCGAAAACGGTGTAAGACAGCTACTTCATCAACTAGACGACCATAAAGAAAAAGGTCCTGACAATAGATCCGCCTGTATACTAAAGGAGACATCATCATAAACATCTTCTATGTCCACTACGCTGTTCCAGGCGTATATTGTCCAAGGCAAATTATCCACTGAATGTAAGACGGCAAACGTCAGACCGGCCTTCAAAAAGAGCAGCAAATCCAAACCGGAAAATTATCGACCAATATCTCTCTCGAATCTTCTATGTAAAGTGTGGAGCAAATAATATATAGTAGCCTTATGGCACATCCCTAAAATAACAGTATACTCAGTGATGCACAGTACGGATTTAGAAAGAAAAGAACATGCGAGACACAACTTCCTAACACTGTCAACCATCTTGCTAAAAGCCTAGATGACAAAACACAAGTGGACACTATTCTCATTTTCTAAGACATTCGATTCGAAGTGCCATACCAAAGCCTACTATATAAGATACAGTTATATAGAGTACGTGATTCCACACATATGTGGATGGCCGATTTTCTCTATGAAAGATCCCAACGAGTGGTGCTTGGTTGATGTTCCTCAGACTTCGCGTCTGTTGACTCAGAAGCTCCCAAATGAAGCGTCCTGGGAACCGTACTCTTACTAGCCTACATAAAAAAAAAACTCCCCGAATACATAACCAACGGCTCAAATGACATTCTATTTGCTGATGATAGTATTTTATATAGAAGCATCACAGGAAAGCTGCAACAAGATTTAGAAAATCTCCAATCGTGAGAAAAGCACTAAACACGGTAATGTCCTAAATACAGTCACGTCTTCAAAATAAATACCTTAGTGTACATATCCAACGCCAACTACATTGGAATACGCATTTATATAAAATCACAAATCAAACAAACGCATCGCTCTCATTCCTTTCGAAGAAATCTCCGCCAAAGCCCTGAAAACACAAGAGGACTCTCATATAAATCAATGGTATGACCAATTCAGGAATATTTCTCTACGGTATGGGCCCCACACCCAAGAAAATATAAGTGAACTAGAAAGAGTACAAAGAAGAGCCGCCAAATACTCTAAAACGAGTACAACAAAACCGCTAGTGTAACCCAGCTATTACAGCAGCTTTGACGGCACATCCTACAAGAGAGACGTGCCCAAAACAGTCAACAAGCTCGTCGCTATTCCTGCTCCTAAAGTCCGCCAACCAATAGTCATACGCGGCTATAACCATCGATAATTAGTATTTTTCGCTCGCACCATCGTCTCCCAACACTCATTATGTCCAGATGCCATTAGACTATGGTGCTCTATCCAAGCATCGACTGTACTAGACAACGATGCTGAGTCCTTCAGTCAGGATGTGGAGCAAATAAGACTTCGTTAAATACGCGCAGCCTGCACCGTAAATAAAAGTAAACACTACACCAAGAAGTTCGTTTGTGTGTGATGCACAAACCAACATGTAGTGTGCGATACTCTAACGAGGTCTGCGCCTGAAACTCGACAAAAAGATGAAGAAGTATTTACAAAATATTTTATGTTAGTCCATATCTAAATATTTGCAACTGGCTATACAAAGTCTGTCAATAAAGATTATCTTATCTTATACAAATCATATTTGGTTTCGAATTGGAATGAAAAATATGATTTCATTTTTAGAGAATAAGCTAATGTTCCTTAGTTTGGGTATTAGGTACAGGCCTAGATAAAACTTTTAACAAATCTTTCAACACCCTTTCATTCTCCTTCAATTATTTGAATTTTACTCAAACAAATGCATTATTACAATTGTACGTGTATATGTAGTAAATAACGCTATATTAACTTACGTCTCTGGGAGCCTGTATCAATATATCGCTTCAAGTATTTATAAAATGCTAAGTGTTATATATATAACAAATTCATTAGGCCAATTAATATTGGTTAAAACTCATACATATTTACATGGCTAGTACAAATTCGGTGAATGCAGTTGATTATTTTATAATGTAATCCTGTGCAGGATCTCTTCGACGAGTATTTGACAAATATATTTTAAAAACATGTTTAGGTTCGTCCAATAATCAAGGATTAAATAATCATGCTAGTTAGACAATAAATATTTGAACATTAAAAGCGCAGTATAAAACAATACTTATCAGAAATAATTATTTTATATTTCTAAATGCGACATTGGGTTATAATACATAAAAAAAGAGAATTAACAAATACTTATAACCAACAAATGAATGAATGTAGTTGAAAAGATGAACTATATATATCTTGATTTTCTTCAAATACCATCGACATAATATAATACTGAATACAATAATATTTGAAACCTTTATGGATTTATTTTGGTGTATCAATGTCTATCAAAAGTTGGTAGCTTGATTTTCATGATTAAAGGATTTCCTTTGACCGCTTCCATTATAATACACTATATAAAATAGAAAATAGGCTATATGCCGTTTCCTGTTTTTTCCAGCGACCGCTAATCAAACTTTTCGTTCAGTTTGAAAAGTGTGTTTTGACGTAAGTTTCGGTGCATTCAGCTAAGCCACGTTAACTGATCTTTAATAATAGATTACAAATCCAACGTAATAACGCAAAGTGTTATGAATGAAAATGTATCTATTTAATGCATATATTAAGCAAAAAACTATAAATTATAGTTAATTACAAATTTTGATTAATGTTTAATAATTGGTGAATAAAATTTTATATAAACTCATTATGAAACGCCGAACCACATCCGTATAAGAAATATATGAATACACAAAGCAATGAGATATATTCTACATCGTTTATAATAACATAACTTAATTCAAGAATAATACATATTTACCAAAATAGCTCTAAATATATCAACCAAAACCAATATTAATCTGGAAATTCTTAGCATTAAACTAAAATATAAAGAATACTATCATAACACATTTATTTGTCAAAGTAGCGATAATCAATTAAGCCAAGTTTGCCGTGGATCCATTTTAAATGACTATAAAAACATCGCCTCTTATCTTTTAGAGGGAAGACACAAAAAATTCATTATAATTATGCTTGAGAAAATTCATAAATAAAGGTCTGGTTTGAAATAGCATATGCTATTATGTAGGCAAATATATATATAGTGACCTGTGTGACAGCTGTAGGGAGAAAGGATGGTCTGTTTGGTGCTACCCTGTCGAAGTAGGGTGTCGTGGGTTCGTAGCAACATCAACGATTCGAGCCCTAAAACAAATTGGGTTAACCGGGAAAGAAAGAACGAAAGCGGTGAACGAAATAAGTGAGGTGGCGGAAAAGTCTTCTAGTTGGTTGTGGCTAAGAAGATCAGAGAGCCGATGGGAGCAAAATAGCTGACATGTCTCGCGTGGGGATTGCGCAACCCCCACGGGCACGGCGGAAAGAGATTGTATGATGATTAAAGTGCCGAAACAGTCAAGGACGTCCGCTTCATCACTGAGGACGAGACATGTGTAGCAGAGAAAGAAACTCTGTACTAGTGAAACATTTCATACATGATATTGATATCAGTTATTGATTCAGCGTTGCATTCAAATCATATTTCTCAGTTTACTTTCCAGATATATTACTATTGGCATTTCATCCAATTCCCAGAAAATCTCTCTCAATTTGCAGAGCAGATTTCGTTCTGATTGAGTTGCATTCTTGTTTGTCCATATCTGTTTGATATAAAAGACGAATAAATGCCTTTGAAATTATGCTTTGAACCGATTGAAGTGTTCATTACAATATTTGTTTGAAGCATACATATGTATGTAAATACCTTGTAGGTAACATTTTTTCTTAATTTAGAAATCTAGCTATTATAAAAAAAGACAAAAATGAGATTTTTTAGGACGTTTTTTTATTAATCACAGACCAATGTGATTCCTTTCCAAAATTAATTGACAATATCAATAATTCATCTTCCTTCATTATAATAAATTGTATAAAGAAATCTAGTAGACTTACTTTTAACAACTTGAATGTAACATCAATGGTGTATCTCGTTTCGTATCGAAGATTTTCTAGTTTAACTTCGGATATGTGAAGTCGAATAGCTAGTCCCAACTGTTTCGTCCAGACAACTTGCTCAGCAATTCGCATCATGAATAAATCGGTCAACACAGTATATCCTTCTAAAAAAGAAACTATTTTTAGATATTAAGATATGATATGATTATTTATTGATCCATTTTGTTATTGCAAACCCATTCTTTGTTCAGCCAGAGTTTTCATATATTAGGTATTATAATAAAGTCAAAACATGCATGAACTGACAAAACATGATAACGGTCTATAACTTGAATTTTGTATTTGAATTTATATATAATTTATATTATATTACCTGAACTTCGTTCTTCGGATGCATTGGGTGTCTCTGTTTCTTCGAAAAAATAACCTCTATCATTATGATGATTGTTCAGTTCATTCTGCTGCTGTTTAAGAAAATGTAATATTTTACTGAACTGAACTCGTTTTCGATCATCAACTAGAAAATGTAACCGATCGCGCGATACTGCAATATCCAACGCAGTTTTATTTTGCGAATTCCTTGCTAGAAGAAGGCGAGGCGAATGTGTTACTAGTTCCACGACTGTATTGAAATTTCCATAGTAAGTGGCACAATGAAGGGTCGTGCCAAGACTCTCTTCTCCTTCCGGAATTCGATCAATGAGTTTTGGGTAGTATTTCAGCACTACTTTTATGACATCAGAATGTCCAGCCCTGGCTGCCGCATACAAAGGGCCCAATCCTCGTTTATAATCTCCAACAATTGGCTTAGCACCTCTTAGCAATAAGAATGTCACTAAGTCTACTTTACCGCAATATGCAGCTATGCTTACAGGTAACTTTATTTTCGAGTTCGTTTTGGCTGGTATGTTGATTGTTTCAGGACATTCTTTCAGTAGTAAATCACATTTGGTAGTCGAATCGATATTGCTAGAACATGCTGCATGTATTGGCAACTCAAACGTATTGTTTATATCAAAGATTTCTGACCATACGTTGATATTTGCCCCATTTGAAAGTAGGCATTGAAGAAATTTGAGAGCGGAAAATGTAGCAGACACATGGAGGGCGGTAGCATTACGAGAACGTTCCGAGTAAAGTCCATGCAAATAGAATCTGTTATTGATATCAGGATAATGGAATGTCAATAATCCTAAGAAACGTCTATAATCATTATCCTGACATGCTTTATTTATTGATGATGACATTTTACATGAATATCCATATACTTAAATCTTAATGATATATAAATAAAATGCCTATGTTTTGATAAAAGCGATATTCTCCAGACTAGACTTAACAGGATTCGATCATCTAATTGAGACTATGAGACTTAAATACTGTCATTATTTCCGTTTCACGATAAGGAAGTTAGCCGCATGAAAAATTTAATACATTTATACATAAACAGCATTATTCGTGAGTTTATGTGTTTGTTTGTTTTGCATTGAAATTTCTTATCAAGTAGATAAGCAAGTTTGTTTTATGATAATATACTTAATAAGCTAATCAGCCTTTTTGTTTACTGTAGTACTTTTGTCATATAACAAAATGGCATTGATTGATAAGGGTATGTCTGGAAAAAAGTATATTGCAGTGAATTATTTATTGACAAGAGGCACCTGGAGATCTACATCGATCAATATTTGATGTTCTATAACATACACTAAGTTGATCAAACACTCTGTTGGATAAATGTTATAAATGTAACATATAGTTTAAGCTTTCCATACTAAGTTTAAATTATCTTTAATCTCGTTCGCTTTCTCATTCGCTTTCCAAGGCATTGTTCTTTTTTTTATTTTAATTTGCTGCAATATCTCACATTGTAAAATTTTATACCAATTAATTGTTTGTATATTACTTTGATTATATATATTTATCAAATCAAATGTGTCTTTTCGTTTTTTTTATGTATTTTATTAATGATCATGTATATGTTATGAATTGAATAACCCTTTGTTATTTATTTTTAACAATGCATCGAATCAATAATCAATCAAACAATCGAATAAGAGCTTAAATTAATGTTTTTCATATATAGTTTCACATAATAACTTTGGTTTATAAAACTATGCCGTAGGGTGCCCCTTGTTGGTAACTGTCAGGTTCTAGTTGTGCATGATTTCACTTTTATTGAATCTAGAGTCAATGCAAGAAGCTTGAGAACAATTATTGATATAACGCTTTACAGCAATGATCAGTTAAACAGTCAATTAATGACCTATACCAATATCTACTAGCTCTCAAACCCACCTAGATTTTTTAGGCACCATGAATTTAATAAAGGCCGAGCTAAGAACAAATTTAAATGTTTAGACTATATGAGCTCAACTCATGTAAGCGAAAAAACGGGCGTCTTTTTGTTTTCGTACACTCTAAGCTCTACCAACACCAGAAAATATTAAAGAAATAATGCACTTTTGTATGACTTGAATTTTATACAATTATTCCTGTTTTCAACAATAAAAATATTCAAAAGAAAAATATTCTGATGCTATTAAATGTCAATATCTTGATATATTTATTAGTTCAAACGACAATAGTAAACATGATTTAGAAAATTGATATTAAAGTCTTTTTTGTCCGGTTCAAGTGATATCTAAACATACGTGGACAGTATGAGTGTTTCAGTTATCCACTGACCTAAAACCTGAGCTTGACACATCCTTGTATTTCAATGATCAATTCCAATAACAGAAATAAAGTTTGAGTGCGATTGCAATGCCTTGCTTCATATTCATGATGTTCATATTGAGCATATAAGGAAACCGATTGCTATTAATAGGCATACCCGACTTGATATCTTGTGTCAACCTATTTGGCTAGCTATTGATAGCCTTTTATTGAGGATATGAATTTAATAAATCATTTATATGAGTTTGTGAATATATAACAATTTGAAAAATACTTGTTCTTTTTTAAGGAGGGAATTACTTATTTATCTAAGTGGGTGTCCCCCAAAAATATGTTCGTTGATAAATTGTGTTATAAAATACTTTTAGCATATTGTGTATTTTTATTATAATTCATGTTTAGAGAGTGTTTTTTTCCGTCCATCTTAATTTTAAAGAGATTCGAAAAAATATTGTTTAAATAATTTTATCACTTAGATTATACATTGTGTAACTTGATACGATGTTATAATGATACATATTAACAATCGAACAAAAGTTGGAGTCTCTCAATATGTGTCGATTGTCCCTCCGCAGGCCTGGTGATCGCACGTTTAATCATGTTCCTTGATACGACATATTTTCGAAAGTGTACTATAAAGGGCAAGGCAAATCAGGCATAGCAGTATGTCATGCCATCCAAAAACTAATACATCTGTTGGCACAAACATGCCATTCAGCCAGTAGTTGCGAGTTAAATCGGAAAATGTTAATCACGATATAAGACAGGTTCACGGTTCTATATGTTCCCTTCTACTAATTCACGATTCACGATTCACCATTCATGTTCACCAATATAAATAAAGAAGAACTATTAGGTAAACCAACTTTATCAGAAATATGATTTAATGATAGAATGTATTCTTCTTTGGTAAAGAACGATCACATTTTGTAAGAAATACAGAAAACAAATAATTTATGTAAGAATTTGTGTTTTGTATTTTTAATGATTTGAATCATCACACACTTAAATGTGGGTTTAAATGCATAAAAACATCACAATTATTTTTTAAAATATTTTCTCCTCTTTCAATTTTAGCAAATCGGGTTTTAATTATTTAAAAAGTTTTATAACGAATATATTCTCTCATTTCACATATATACTGAATAAAATATACAGACAAAAGTGGAAAAATTGGGTTGCTACTATTAACGATTATGTTTACATATTATGCATTTCTTTCATTTCAATTTATGATGTCATAATCATGAATTGAAAAAAAATAAAATAAAACAATATTGCTTTATACATTAACATGATGTAGAATGCATAATATTCTATATTCATATTTTTTACGCGTTTAGGCGTTGAATAAACATTGTTCCTTGAGTTATTGATGCCTGACACTGTTACGTATATGATATTTAACATTCTAATCAATTGTGACGTCACAATAGCACATGACATCCTTAGGTCTTTGAAACGAACTTTTTGTGAACATCCTTAACCTAGTGAACGGCCGAGAACATTTTATAGCCTTGAATATGAATGGCAGTTGCCGACCCATAAATGATGTAAAAAAACAGCGAGTCAAAAATTTATACATTTTAAAAAAATCGCAAACTTATTCCACCTAATTGCAAAACGCAACTCATTTTGCTCATTGATAAAACCATTTTCAACTCATCTGTTGTATAACTGACAGCACAGGGTAAGTTACATGCCTAAAGGTTGAAAGCATACATCAAAAGTATACATTATTCTCCAAATATTCACCAAAAGATTTTGACAGATCTATACGCGAAAACGCACTGACAAAAAATCGAGGTGTGTCCAAAGATTGGGAATGTTCGAATGGGTTCAAACTGTTCGAACGTTCAAAGTTAAGATTTACATATATGATATAATAATAATACCAACACATCATTCAGGGAGAGCTGTCACAAAGTCAAGATATTTCGACATAAATGTGATATGGTGTTCAAACCGTTCAAACGTTCATAATTACTGCTTCATAAACTTTGACATGTTAAACTGTAGGTAGTTTTGCAAGTGAAATGGAAGGGACATCAAATGTATACGAATACACGTTCAAACTGTTCAAACGTTCAAAATTGAATTTAATGATACAATGAAGGTTGTCTAAATGAATGTTTCCCAAGACGACACCCGTCAAACTATGAACATTATTAAAACAATAAAATAATGAAAACAAAGCAAGAAATATAGAAATGATAAGATTCATTTTTCTGCAACTTAAATAAAACGTAGGACAAGGTCGACAAATAACGATTATTGGAAAACCATAGTGACATAAAAACGTAATAAATCAATGGATGATATTATTACGTAACGTCAATAATTACGTAATTGTGGTGATGCTTGTTATCTAGCAAAATGTGTTCGAGACCCCTGACTGTGTTGTTAAATATTGATAACATTCAACTGCAATTGATTTCAGAATGGATATATATCATGTTAATTATCATATTGATAGCTGGTGCAAAAACCATTGCTACCATTATCAAAGTGATCGATTTTTCGAAAAATTAGTCACAATATTCTAAAATATGAATCGTTAAAAATAGAAATATATTAGGCCTAAAATACATCAATTATTTTAAGTTTGAACGTTTTGAACGCGGTATACTGGTGTGGCTTTGACATTATTAGCGTTATCAACTTTGAACGTTTGAACAGTTTTTAACCCATTCGAACATTTCAAACCCTTGGACATGAATGAAAAACTCTTAATTTAAAGGTGTAGGTACATATGCAAAAAATATTTGGAATATCATAATGTTTCGCAATATTTGAAAAATCCTATATTGCGCTAAAGATTGGTGATTTTTCTCCAAAAGTATGTTAATTAAATATTGTTGTGGATTTATATTATGCCAAGAATGAAACCGGCGCGAATCGTTCCAATGTAAATAAAGTTAAGTCAGTTGACGTCCACAGCTTGAAGAGACGACATCTCATTCTACGGAAACTCAATGTTTGTGTTTGGACATAATCATTGGATCATGTCTATAGTTTATAGTAGTTGGATAATATTATGTGCTGGTTTTACCTGTGATCACTGAGGATCCTCGGTGAACTATACCATATTTAATGACGACATATTTCGGTACCTGTTAGTTACATTGCCTGTGTTCGCCATCTCCCTGGATTATATACATAGTCGAGGTCTGTGAGTTGACTTAGCCTTGGACTCGGTGAGTTGGCCAAGTTTTACAACAATATATACAGAATTATCCTACATCATAATTTTCATATGTTATCATTTTTGTCATATGTTTTGTTAATAAATTCAATTTTAGTGAGTGATGAAATTCATGCCATTCTTGTAATACGTTTTTTTATCCTTAAAAAAAAAACATCTTGTTGGGTAGTGCCTTCTAGGCATACCATGGTAAAAATTTAACTAGCTTCTAATATCCGGTTTGAGCGATAATAAGAATATTTGGTATTTTTTCTATTAAAATCTCATATCTTTTATTTCAGGTATCACATGGTTTGACTACCATACGTTGATTTATAATCAGTATTGTTAGCGCATTTCTGGGTGATAAATGTAGAAGATAAACCATAACAAAAATTGTACACCTATATGTCTAATTTGAAACAGGTCCTAATTTGAAACACTTTTTAATAAAGTCGCTTCAGATCATCCAAATTAGGCCAAATTGTTTTGAAAACATCAAATAAATATTGTAAAAAATACAATTTATGAATAGAAATTAAGAATTGATGACTTGTGTATGGATATTGTACAAGTAGGCATGTTACAATTAATGGCAGGGGTGTACCTTAAGCAAAATTTCTAGTCGCGCCCGCGCGACTGGCTTCAAAAAGTTAGTCGCGCGAGGGTAAAGTTAGTCGCGCGGCTGGTCACGAC
>LQRL01109754.1:0-11255 GCA_001703475.1 Hydroides elegans | reverse complement strand
GCTTGGTATCTAAAAAAAAAGTTTAAAATCGACAATTTTTAAAGTGCTCCAGAATCGACAATTTTCAACCGATCGAGATAAAACCTTGACGAGGCACGACCTTAGACCTTGGTTTATACGTGTATAAAATTTGAAAGCTCTAGCTCAACTCCTTCATACCAAACTCGCGTGCACAAAGTACCCTATATCAAGCGGGACAGACGACCGGACGGACAGACAGACGGACAAGCTCAACCCTATATCCCCTCGTTTTCATGGGGGATAAATACAAAATATTCAAATAGTCGACGAATTTCAAAATGAGTATACGGTTTAAAGGCTTCATATATCGATGTTTATCTAGCTCCTTAACAGCCATTCAATTTCGGGAAAGATAAACTTTGAGCTAAACGACTCACCCTTTTCCTGATTTGTCCTGCCGAATTTCAAACTTGGCGGCCATGTCTATCAAGGCCTTAACAGTTTCATTTTGCAGCATGTTGAATTCAAAAGGTTGAACAGTGACTGTACGCAATGTCCACATATCCAGAACATCTGGTAAATATAAAGACATTTTTCATGTCACGTAATGTAATAAACATTCTAGAGGAAACATCATATATAACATAATATAGATCAATAATGCAAGGCTACTTATCCAATCATACTCAACAATAAAGATGATTTACTCACAAAAAAATCCAAAATTCATATTAGATCATCATTTTAACAAACAGTCAATTAACAATACTCATTCAAATGCAAATAATAAATTTGCATTCCAGGGTGCGTACAGAGTTTTCATGAGCGATTTCCAGGACTTTCCAGGACCTTTTGGAACGGATTTCCAGGACTTTTTGGATCGATATCCAGGACTATTTATAGTTAATTCGTGAACTGATAGGGGTCAAATTTTAATGGTTTATAATGACCCTTTATACGTTACTTCTAAAACATATGATTGTTTTAATTAAACTTCATTTTGAGAGAAAGCGTGCACCGGAGGCGCAAGCGAAAAATCAGTTTATCACAAAGCTACAGAAATAGCCTGGATTTCAGTTTTAACAAGTGTTTGCGGGGCTAAAGCCAAAATTCACATTGGCCCACCCGAGCATAATCCTAAAAAAATAATTGGCCCGGCCGAAAACATACTGGCCCGACGTTAGAAATATGACCTCTACATAAATTCAACGGCCTCAAGCGCGACCACTGTCTGTAATGTCACACGCGCTGTCCAATTTGAGCTCGCGCACGAATAATTTTGATAATAAATGTAAGCCCCTAAAGGTGAGCGATGAATGCGCGAGCGATTTTTTGATCGCTGGGAAATATATTCGACGAGTATAAGCTCATTAGGTTGAGTTTGAGCGACTTCCAAAGCGTCCCTCTGACAGCTAGTACATCGGTTGCGCATGCGGTTTAGTAACCACTAAGGCCGAGTTTTTTCCTTAAATCCCGTATCCAATCGACCCTGAAAAAACCATCATCAGTAACGTTGCCTCAAAACAAAGGACTATGCGAAAATAATTTATAAAAACTAGGCCATAAGGCAAATTATAATACCAGAATAATGTTGTGATAATTTATATTCCATCATTTTTAAAAGGAGTTTTTTGCTATTTCAATCATTTTTTATCTAATATGACAGACATGTGGATCAGCCTTTAAAATGCCAATTTAATATGTATTTTTTATTTGTCGTTGAAACAGAGGTTTAGCACAATAATGCATGCATTTATAGTCTTTCGCATAAAGGTCAATGCAGCAATGTGTAAATCAATACACGGCATGGAACACATGAGTCATCTAGCCACTGACTGCCTGCTTGCTTGAAAACTCCAAACAAATCATCACCGGTAGCTATTTCACAACTCTGTGGTTTTTACATACGTAGCTAATTTTTGCACGCCAAGCTTTTTTTTAGCATTCGTTTTCAGTTCAAGATATTTGAGACAATCAACTTAATTATTTTGACGCTTATATAAAACACACAATGCTATGTTTAATTATTAAAATATGGATAAAAATATGGATATACTCGATTAAGGCAAGTTTTTTTTCTGCATATAGACAAATAGATTTCATCCTATCTGAAAAACCTAAAAAGATTTAATAACAAATTGATAGAAGATACGAATAAAATGTCAGTCAACAGTTTCATACAATGTATTGAAAGCAGCATTGCATCTGCGTTTGTTAACCCTTCACATGAGATGTACGACTTTAAATCGACGTAGGTCCATCGTCCTTTCCTTAAACTTGATGACATTATACATTTATAGGAGTTCTAATTAGAGCGTCCCCACGACATCGGATGACATGTTGTCATTTTCTTATCAAACATTTTTTTGTTATTTCAGAATGACGAGTCAATAAACTGGAATCGAGGGATATCAAAAAAATTATTGGTGGATACAACAAACTCCTTTTTTCTCAACAATTCACTTCCTGATTTCACTGTTCCAATATCCATCAGTTGGAGAAAGAGATTGAGTGCAAGGGAAAGAAAAAGAAAAAAGAGAAGAATAAGAGAGAAGTGACGGCAAGCGACGGAGAGAGAGACGTCGGCAACATAATTCAAATCGAAATCCTAATAAATTCAAATATTAAATCTTTATTTAGATAATATTGAGGCAAAACATTATTCATGTTCTATATTAAAAAGTTCTTTTGTAAGAGAATTCATTATTAAGTCAAAAACAAATAGCAATGTACTTTTTTAATATGATTTGCTCGGCAATTTTTCAATTTTTCCATTAGGATGCAAAAATGTGCCATGTAGATTTTCGTTGTTAGTAGTAATTCAAGCAACATTAATCTGTTAGAGTTCCTTTAAGGCTCTCATCTTGTTAATAGAAAAAATGTACTCTTTGAATATTAAAAGAAACTATCTTCAGCGTACTTATAGTCTACTAATGACTCTCGTGTGTTTATTCGTGGCATATACGTGCATTAGGTATTCAGACTTTTATTGTGTATATAACCTTGGAGCATAAAGCATTAAGGATGTCATTAAATATACATTTACGAGAGCAATGCCTCTATTAATATTTCCATCATATATCCAATGTCGTATATGGGTACATTCAAAAGTATGAAACATTGAAAAAGCTCACTCAAAATATGCTTAAAAAATGTACGTTCATAATGCACTCTTAAAGAATATACTTATGCTTCGAAGTTTACAAAAATTTGGATAGGAATGACGTCATGTATAAAGGCCATATAGCAAGAAAAATGAAACGATACAGACAAACCTCTATAATACCAGCGTGTAAACACTCTGGTATTAATAAATAATAATAATTTCAAAATAATTTATGACTAAAACATGCGACGCCGGTGGCGCGAGGAAAAATTCAAACACTCATGTTGTAAAATTATTAATTCTAAGATTCGATACTGGCATGCCGGGCGTTTTGTCGACACTGGCACTTACTTTCATCGACACTGGCGATTAATTTAGTTTGAATGAAGTTTGTAATCATCCCCTTATCGATAAAGGTAAAATGGGATTCATCTAAAGGATCTTTCAAGGGTAATGCCTTCCATGAACTTCAAATGAGGGACCATAATCGGGAGTACGCTATATAAGCGAGCGCCATAGGCGCGAGCGAAAAAATCGTGGTTTAACACATTATTTATCTAAATATAATATTTTGCAATAATTAATTAAATCTTTCGATTTCCAGGATTTTCCAGGACTTTTTGATCGATTTTTAGGACTTTCCGGGACTTTTTGAGAACCTGCTCGATTTCCAGGACTCTGTACGCACCCTGGCATTCGTATACCGGTGTATTGTGCATTTAACTAAATAAATATATAAAGCACCACTTACAAGAGACCCATGTGGCCTTGTACAGCTGTTGTTCTTCCTCTGTCGGGTCGAACCCACCCGAGGCCTCGTGATCCGCAACTTGTTCCTCTGAGACCATCTCCTCTGTAGTAGGGTCTGAATTCGCCTGGTTGGTAGCTGAATTAGCTTCACCTTCTGTGACAGAGTCCTCTGTGATTGACACCGACTGTATGGCAGCTGCGTGATCATCATCGTGTTTGATAGCGTCATGCTGCTCAGACTGTTCGAATTGATCGGCACTGTTTCCATCGCATTCGATTGAATGGTAAGATTCATCTGCGTCAGGTGTATCTTGCTCCATTGCTTCACTGGTGTCTTCCGCAGGTGGAGAATCCATTGTACGATAAATTTTGGACGAACCGTATTTTATCTGCAACAAGGAAGTATTTGTGAATCCCGAAAAGGCCCCAACCGCCCCCCCCCCCATTCGAAGGGGTATTGTAGCTGTCAAATCTGATTGTTTATGTTTATACACGTGCTGATATTTATGTTTAAGTATATGTCAATGGTTACGGCCTTGACATGTGTAAGCGTCTAGAGTCTACTGAAGAATATACACAATACTAGACTGTATCAAACGCTTTTTAGGTTTAAAATATAAATTAAGGAATCAAAGGTTCGTGCGTGTTTAGTTAGTTCTTAAATTGAAAAATATAACATTTGATATGTGTTTCGCGTAAAACTTATGTGTACTTCGAAAGTTGGTTCATTGAACTTTTACAATTATTTCTAAACTTTTCTCGTGTGGTAATGCTATGATGTCACACGGTACGCGTCAGTTAAGCAGAAAGGACAAGAAGCGTCAAAGAGTTAAAGAAAGGCAAAGACGCCAAAAATTCGGTATATTCTATATTCCCTAACATTTATACGTATATGTACCTGATTATTAGTAAAAGTATATTTGTCCTAAGTTTATAAAAGGTTTTAAAAGTTAGTTGGTTTGAAGAAAATAATAGTTTTAAGCAAAGTTTATGTATGCGTCCTATGAACGCAAGCGTTAAGTTAAATAAATGACTCCGTCAAGTAATGCGAATACGTTTACAGACTTTTAAATATAGAAATGTGGACTCCGTCAAGTAATGCGAATACGTTTACATACTTTTAAATATAGAAATATGGAAATATAGATAAAGTAACTCGTTAGTTTAAAGTGCTTTAGTTTCTTATATTTTTTGTGCTATAATTTATGTTCGTTCAACACAAATATTAGTATGTTCTTTATTGTTTGTTGTTTCAGTTAACCTATGTCAACTGAGTCCGCCAAAGGAATAAATAAAAGTGAAAATCCAAATGTGACGTGTTATTTAGCGCCGGATATTCAAACTACTACGTACAGATATTGACTATCTAGTATAATCTTTAGTTTAGGAAAAGCACAATTTTAGGCCAACTTCCGGTGGCCGAATTCGGCCGAAACTGCCAAAAGGCACATCCACACGCCAAGACCTTTCATTTGAGCCAATAGCCATGTTTCTATGACTTTTCGTTCAAAACCTCTAGCCCGTACAAGTTCAAGTCTCGAAAAGCCGCTTTTGTTCGGCAATTTCGGTGGTCGAGTTTGGTCGAAATGTCAAAAGGCATATCTACACGCCAGTACCTTTCTTTTGAGCATATAACCAAGTATCTATGGCCTTCCATTCAACAGTTCTAGCGCGTACAAGAAAACGATGACATACAGACGGACGGACAGACGGACTCCCCAACTCTATATGCCCCCAACTTTGGGGTTGGGGCCTAAAAATGAATGTTTTAAATGTCGATATTGATTATCATTATCGCTATTGATTATCATTATCAAGATACCAGGAATTAACTGAGTTAAAAAGTCTGAAATATCATCAAAACGCGTTACTCCATGGGGGAATCGCTTATTCGGTTACAAACTCTTGCATTATCGCTCATGAAAAAATAATGTTTCTGAAAAGTAGACCTGATTCAAATTACTTAATCACATGAGATAATAGCAATGAATAAACCCTTTATCATTTGTGTAATTCAACTTTGCGTGTTGAGCAAATGTGTAATAAACCCACAAAAATGTTAATCGGATATCATATAAGTACCAACTGTTTTGCCTGGTTTTCAGCCGCTTTCTCTTTAGCAGGTTACCATTAACTTACCAATTTCCCATCTAAGATTTTGCTAGGGAGTTCGAGATTCCCTGAAAATTAAAAATTCGCGGATATTTAACCAAGAAAAAGAGGGAGAAACCTGGGATTATGTTCCTAGGAGAAACGTTGAAACTCGCTCTAGTATGCGCATACTTAGAGTTTACGTGCGAATTCAAGATCAAAGTATGTATTAAAGTAAACTAATGTTTGTTTAATTGTGTAGTTGATAAGTGTTAACTGCCTGTAGCCTTTCCAAAAAATATAAATTTCAGGCGCGGATTTACCATATAAATCACCCGGCGCACGCCCCCTGTTCGCCCTTATATGTAAGACAAACAATTAATTTGCGTCCCCCGGTTCAGCCTGATAATTTATACAGTTACGCCCCCAGGTTCAATATTTTCAGGATCCGCCCCTGAATTTCCAATTTTCTGAGGGTTTTTTTTTTCACTTTTATGTTATACCAACGGTTCTCCCCCTTTTACTATAAAGACATCCGCGAATATATAATTTTCGGGAATTATCGAACTCCCTTTATGGTTCCCCTACACTAAGCACTATCGTTAATAGTGTATGGTATCACCCGATGGCAGATGGGAGCTATTTTTTTTGTAACGAATTAATTGATTTGCTGCAGAGACACACCCCCAAACCACGTGACTTATATGGCATGTGAATAAATTGGCTTTCAGATCAAAACAAAATGGTGGATGGTACCAGTCCCTATATATCTTTGATATTAGGGATGGGGACCAGTCTAGCATTTTGCACATAATGGATAAGTTTGTGTGAGTACTCTTATGCTACTCGGGCTTTTATTTTGCCTTCAATACTTTGAGTACAATTATTTGGTCAGAGTGACAGGCTGATTTCCTAATTTTGGCATCACCAAAATTTAAATCCATCATAACATGCACAATCATAGTTAGGTAACGTTAATTGGCTAAAGATTTCATTGGGCATTTAAACTCGTATTGGGGGAGATTTACATGATATAAAATAAATGAACATTTTGCACACGGTCTGGCGCTAAACACTGCGGGAGATTTAATTGTCAAAGGAAAGATGGGATGGTTTGAATCTTCAATACATAATCATGTTTATCGTTACAGTATTCTACATGTGTATTTAAGTATCATGCATGTTTAAGTCATTATATTGTTCATATCATTACATTTTGTAGCGCATTTTTATTTCAACCAAGGGGTATTAAAAAAACAAAGATTAAATAAATGAATAAAATTTAGCGTTTAAGGATTTAAAATAATCTAAAGAGAATGTTCCCCCCTACGACGCATTTCGGAAGGCCTTAATCACACAAAGGCTCATCAACATAACGTTTGTTCAGCCGAATATCTGAAAGAAAATAAGGTCCCATGAGCCTTCAATGTTTTTTTTCAAACCACAAGTTAAGAAACCGGATACAAAATTCATTTTGTCTTTGGGAAAAAGCCCTATCAAACTTTGGATTGAAATAAGTACAGATCCTCATTAATCACTAGGAAGGCCAAATAATATTTTCAGCAAAGAAATACATTACATATACTCACGCCCAGGAGACACCACTGCCACACATATGATAAAACATACACAAGAAAATACGCTCTCCACAAGATATCTACCTACCTATGTCGATGTTGCAAACATCGACCTATCTGTTAACGCCACTGGTCCCTGCTCAACATCAATCCTAAATGTGCTCAATCGCGATTTTTCTTTGCAAAAAAGGGCATTAAAACTAAATCTGAATTTGTGTTGCGATATTGCTTTCATTATAAAGCCCGTTCTTATTTAGCTGCTGCTTTTAGAAAGTTTTAAAGGTTTAACTACTTTAGGCTCCCAAAAGTCTGTTCGTTTCACAAATCCACATCGTGCTTGCCGCCAGCTACTAGTCAACCGTTCGTTTATCGTGATTTTTTGCCGTGTTATCGGCAAAAAAAATGGATCAGAATTAAGAATATGTGAATAAATCGTGCAATAGGCCGAGCGCACAGTGAGTATGCCCATGGTATGCCCATGGTCCGGCACCTCTGCTTTGCGGGAAGTCAATAGACAGATCAACGTGCTCGGAGCGGATGTTGTTTACCACGACTTGTTGTGATCGTTGCGACAGGTACGCCGACATTCACGCGAGCGAGATGACTTCGGTTCCGTATTCCGAGGATACACGATCGAGGTATATGTATACTAAATAAAACATAGTCAATCGCTTATCACTCTATAATAACCAAATGTTTATGTAAAATACCACATCAACAATTAAAAGAAAAACGTATTTATAAGCTGTTGAGAGTAATGCTTGATATGTGTTGTCATTGAATGTTCTCAGATAAGTTAAAATGATTAGGTTATAGCACTTTGTAGCACCCGTAGGATTTTATATTGGATGTCAACATATTTGGATGGTATCGTCCATTGTGTTTGTATATAACCCTTTTTCAACTACAACTGAGATGCTGTTTTGTTTGATGATAAATATTTAACTTCATTTAGTTTCTCGTAATACAACATTGCACCTTGTTGCATCATTCCACACCATTTGAAGTAATTTTTAGGGATAAAGGCAGTCCAAGTGCCTTTAGATAACAAAATAGATTAGAATCTATGACAACCCGATAAATCATATCTAAGGTTGATTTATATCTAGATTTTGAATAGAATCTATTATAATAATGCTTAAGATACACATAGAAAACTGATTAGACTGGACATTATTAAGTCAATCGGATAGGATCTTTCATACCAGGTAACTATCGGGCATGACGTCGTGACATTATCGCGACGGCGCAATGGCTTTGCTCATACGCCTGCGACAAGGTACGCAGTAAAACGTTTAATACGCATATCTAGTTATTTATCAATCTAGATGTGTTCAGTAAAAGAACCTAACTTCCAATGCGAACCCAGCGAGAGGAAAGAGCGAGAGGAAAGAGCGAATGTTTTGTGCAGTTGCTCTAGCTCTCGCTCTCGCCTCAGTGGGCCAGCTTCAGTATTAAATATAGTGACACAAATTCTCTCTAGCTCTCGCTCTAGCTCTAGCTCTCTTCTCAGTGGGCGCGCTCATTTACTAAGAACCAGTATACTCACTATCTGTCTGGTCTATCTCCCTGTCTGGTACCCAAAATACCACATTAAGTGAAAAGGACTTAATAATCCTTTTAATATTTAGCTTTTTTTCTCAATAGATTGAGCCACTTTTTTTAAGTTTAACTTGTTATGATCTTTATCTTTAGGTATTTTGTCTTCATTATAATGGCAAGAAACCAATACGTGTCAAATTATGACGCCAAGGCACGAGATGACCAAGACTAAGTAGCAAAATGCTTATATAAAATACCTTTTTAGAACTACGGGTCGGATATCGGGTCGGGTTAGCTATTTACTTAATGTGTAGCAAATTACCCGACCCGACCTTACCAAGACTCCGCCATGTACTACATTGCTAATGTGATAGCTTGCTTGTTTGCATAGTTTACGGTGTGAAATTGCATTCAATGAGCTACATTTATGATTAGCATAATAAAAATGATTATTTCATATAACAATAGCAATAATCAAAATAATGAATTTAATCGATTCGATTTCAATTAAGTTAAATGGGATATGAACAAGTGCTCTTATGGATATATTCCAAGAAGAACCAATTAAACCGATCTGGTAATACAAGTCGCATATAATATAACTAGAAATATATTTTTAGAATATTTAGCATGGTCCTTTTTTTTTATAACACACACAAAATTCGTATCAACATTGACATCAATTTTGAAAACAGAGGTTATAGTGAAAAAATTGAAACAAGGACATAATATTAGTTAAGATAATATGACCACAGAAATATTCATAAATTATATCGTAATGACAAGTTAACATTTTTAGCTTCCGGTGACCTCAACAATTAGTATGAGCGATGACGTAATAGCAAGTTAACATTTAGTCAGTTTAGCTAGTGATAAAAAATATGACTTCACCTAAAAGATAGCAGATATTTCATTCATGACAAGAAATATGACATTAATATGAGGAATACACCACATTAAAAATAATTTTAGCTAACCATGATCTTGAGCGACGTCACAAAATATGACCTCGGCATTCAAGTGGATGAGGTCATGGTCCACTAGTGTGCACATAGGGGTGCCATAAGTATTTTCATATCATTGTGGTTTTCTCTTAGGGAATGTTATCCGATTGGGCTTTTCTCTGTCACCTACATCAAAACCCTTAACCTAGAAAATAACATGTATCAAACTATCATCATTTTGAAAAGATGTTTTGATTGAGGATAAGCAAAAACTTCCTTAATCATGACCTTCCTGATAAGTCGAAGAAAAAGGGAGTTTGGCGAAATCTCCACATAAAGCAGCAATGCACTTTGTGATGATTAGAATCCGTAATAAATCAATATTCATGAGTTATTATCGATAACGTATTGCAGCCCTTGACTGGGCAAAGATCGCCCCAGATAAGGATCACTGTCACACAGCTCTCGATAATATCACACCTTTATTTATGTCAACTATGGTTATATATATTATTGCTCTATATAACATACATAAATAAAGCCTTGTGCTCGTATGTTAAAACGTTAAAACAATTAATAAAATGCATGCGTATCATGTACAAATCAATTATATTTGAAAGTTGTGCAAATAGATATGAAAGGGTTGTCTAAAAAATCTATGTAAATTGAGAAGCGCAGACAATGCGAAAAGATCAAGTTGTCTTTGTGTGCTGTTGTATGACATATTATTAGGAAATCCAATATAATAACATTTCGAAATATTTGGATACGGATATATATTTTATTTATATCAAACATTTACCTTTTAATCCTTAATCTCTCCTAAAATTAAGAAAATACTCAAATTCACAGTAAGAATATTAAGGATAAAGCAAATCTAACACATCGAACAATATGACAGACACACAGGTATTGTTCCATTACTTGCATATCCGTCGTCACCTGTTATGAAAGAAAACATCAAGTGGTCAAAATGAATGTAAAAAATATATGTAAAATACGTTGTCCATCCAGGTTTTTCAGATGAAATAGCGTCATAGTTATCACATATCACTTTTTCATAGTTTTAGACGTCAGTTAGGTGCAATTTGTGCTTCTTTTGTAACAAAATATAGCATGATAACGCGGAAGAAACCCTCCAATTCCCATCAGAATGTTTGCGATCGTATTTTCTTCGTTTGATAAAATATATAAATATGGGACCCAGACATAATTTCACCAATCTTGGCAATGAAATGCATACATTTCCCGAATCTAGGGCAAAAGCAATACCCCCCCCCCCCC
>LQRL01109737.1:3476-14952 GCA_001703475.1 Hydroides elegans | reverse complement strand
TTTTTAAAAAAAAAAAAAAAAAAAAAAAAAGATATTGAATTGACTAGTTTTAAAATAGTATTTTTGATTTTTTTGATTAGATAATAATAATACAAGAATAACATTTTTCGTATATTTAAATTCAGGGTTTTGTCCTTAATTTCAGTCAATTAGTTGTTTTGTGTGGTTACAATGTTATCGTTTAAATTAGACTAATGCTACCTTCTAAAGAACGGTTGCGAATAACTTATTATAATTAAATGAATAATATTTTATGACCAATATCTTAAACGATAAATAACAGTTATCATAAAGTTATCACATGCTGTGGTAGTCACTGGCTGTGTACAGCAAAAATAATTTTTAAAATCAACTCAATTAAGCCAAATAGTATCTATAGAATTAAAAAGCCATTAAATTGCAGCTTTAATAGAACCATTTGTCTCTTCTTGATTGTGTCACGGGCCATGGTCATAGTCTATACGCCCTCCCTATACTATGTACGCAAGCTTTTGCCTTAACTGCCAAGTACGTTTGACGATCCGCGAGATGCCGACGATGCCATGTACTACCTGGACCGCACGCGCTTCCACGGCCGAGAGCTCGAGGTGGAGGTGGCACGGGGAGACAGAAAATGTAAGTGAACCTATAACTATAAGTTATAGTTATAAAATTGCCATTGTTTCCTTCCCCCTACAGGTCATCGTAACTTGCAAATCTGGTTCAATGGGATTGGAGACGAAATTTAGATAATTACGATTAGCTTTCATGTTATTTTTCTTCACGTTGTTTAAGTAGTCGTTCGTGTGAAAAACGTAGTTTCGTATAAATTTAAAAATTATGTTGTGTACAAAACCACTTTATCTGATTTATCCACTTTGAGGCTGCTCGTATTTGCGGGTCTAAATTAAAATGCAGCTAAGATTACTTTAAATTTGCCATCGTGATGTCCATGTACAAATCAATTTAATGAACTCCTGTTTGACATTGCAGCGCCGGGTCAGATGAGAAGAACTGATGGGCCAGGTGGTGGACGCGATTACGGCCGTCGACGTCGTTCGTACAGTCGCAGCCCAAGGAGGTACACTGTCGATTTTTTTAGAGTCGAATATATAGCTAATTTGCCCATATGACATAAAATGTTTCGTGTTAAACATATCAGATAAATTAGCTACACTTGATCCTAAGATATTTTCAAAAATGCTACTGATTTGCCCTTTTTAAGACAACAATTATTTAAGCACTGAGTGTTAGTTAACTATGATTGATCCGTATATGATTAAAACATGTTGTTTGTGTTTCGTTCTCAGACGCTCGCGATCCCGCTCACGTGACCGAAGGTAAATCTTTTAATTACGCAAAACGATTAGTATTTAAGTTTAAACCATTTTCTTATGCATGTGTTTCCTTACTTAAAAAAAAAAAGAAAATAAAGGCCAAAGTGAAACATAATAAAAGCGGTTCATCTTGTTAAAGAATTTGCGTCTTTTAATGAAAAGATTAATGCAAAAGCATGACATAGTCTTTCTATAAAGGTAAGTGTGTTACACATGTTCATTGTTGTAATATATAATAATGTAATTAACAATAAAAAGTGTGTTATTTCTTTGTAGGAGGAGATCACCAAGCAGAAGCCGCAGCCGTTCCATCGAACGCCGATCTCGTTCCTCAGACAGAGCTAGCAGGTATGTTGTCTTTGTTTACCTTTCGCTCATATTGTGCTAAATGTGTTTCCTCACCGGTGAAACAAACTTTTGACTCAAAAGGCATGGTCTTCTACTCTTTTCTAGACTGATACACTGCAGACTTTCATAGCCTTGCTATGAAATCAATTAACCATTTTATTTGAAGCGATTACTACAAAGCCGTGCTCGTGTTGAATGTTTTCTTAACCAACTTATTTTCAAATAAAATAAAGGGCATATACATGTTAACTTGCATGTGGAGGATATTGTATATATTAATGTTTATCCTTAACATAATCTTTATTGACATATTTTACAAACAAGCTTATAATGTCTTTCGCAGGTCTTACAGTCGTTCCGTTTCACCCAAAGCCAACGGATACGGGTCGCGATCAAGGTCAAAGGATTAGCTGTGACCACCTGAGCAAAAAACGGAACAAAAAAACTATGGCAGGTTATTATTTGAAAGAAGTTCTGAAAAAATGCGAGCGTAGTGTAAGTCGAATAAGTAGCAAGATATTGGGAAAACTAATTTGATTACGATGTTTTGGATTTTTCTTTACTTGAGTTATATATTAATCGAAAACTATACGTTGGTATTGTTTCCTTGAAATCTGCACATAAAGATGTTTTTGTACTTGCATTATCGTGCAGCAACTATTGTATGATCCATTGTGGCTATACTTTTGTCAACATTTATGTGTTTACTTTATAATCTTGGGTGTACCGTCAGATAAAGAGCTCATTAGACTTCAAAAAGGGCAGCCATTTTGTTTGTGTTAAGGCTAAAACTTGATATGTCGTGTTGAGGATTTGCTTGTTTTGTTTTTTTTTGCCAAAATGTGTGCGATTAACGTTTAAATATTTTGCAGCACCCTTTCTTATGTATATTTCATAGCACTTTATAAAAGCTTACTAGATTGTGGTTAGAAATGAATGATTTAACTTCAAATGACAAAAGGAAAACATTCAGGGAGAAAAGTCATCTTGTGAAAAAAAATAATGAAAATGGTGGTTTATATAATTTTCATATTCTGATTAGGCATGCGATAATCAACACAGAGATAAGTTAATGGATCATCTTATAATGCATATCGTTAACATTTCTAGTAAAATATTGTCAAATGTCTGAATTTAATACCAACACACTGGGAGGAATGGAGCCGTAGAATACACTGTGTAATTACCAAACATTGCATTTCACGTGGATTTCCACGTCTTGATTTTAGTATCTGTTTTCGTGTATGTAGCTTAGCTTTTGTGTGTATTCTTGTGTTATTGCGATTGTCGGATAGAAAGAAAAAAGGTTACTTTGAAAGAGAAATTCCAACTGTTACTCGTTGTTTTGTGATCATCGAATGATTTGAAAAATGCTTGTAGATATTTTTTTGTGACGCTTCTATTAGATTTATAAGGGGTCTTTGATTTTCATTTGCATTTATTCTCTGACAATTTCACCTTTAATTAGGTATGGTTTACGTTTGCATATTAATAAACAAAAAAAAAACAAATCTTAAATTAGCATTTAATTTATCTCAGCTGTCAATTACTCAGAGGTTAGAAAAACATGAATGTTAATTTCAGCTGAAATGATTATTGCTTGAGGAATCTTAATTGAAAAAATAGCATAGATTGAAGATCAGTGTTTTGTATGAAAAAGGAACTATTCGCAATATCCAAGACCAATTTCATTCACTAGTAGAGAATTGATTGTATATAGTTATGTCCCGAGCCAAAGTTTTATATTTTGTAAATAAAACAGAAAATCTACCAATATCGTTTCAATGTGTTTAACGGTCACGTCTAGTATCACACCTATATTTGTGTGGGAAAATCTAGAAAAAGTGTTTAAAAAAATAATCCTTGTCACAATAACTCTGCTTAGATGTGAAATTATAGGTATGTTTTGTTGGTTATTCGTCAAAATTATCCACATAACATTTTCTTTCAAAACTTCATCGTATCTTATTCATATTTGTATCATTTGAAAGTCGATTCAATAATCGAGACCCTAAGTAGCGAGCTAAAACATCAAAACACATACAAAGGAACACTTTACTAGGGTAAACTTGAATGAAGAATAAGTAACTCGTAAACAGAGTCCACTAGCTTTTGGCATTTTGTTTTCACTTTTGGAGAAAAAAAGGCACTACCCCCAATGCCTTGAGATAATTTCCGGATACAAATTCATCAATGAAGGGGCTAGGTCTAATAATGTAGTCTTTCGATATGAGAAAGTAATAAATCGAGGAACAGCCAAGATTTGAAGACACAACTCACATTGTATCTTGCATACAAAACCCCATCAATAGTCACGTTTCGGTATCTTTTACACGACTTGACTTAGATGCTCAGGACTCTTCATATCCTCGCTCTCTCCAGACGGCTGACTGTACGCCGATCACCACGGTCCGATGCTCTGCGGTATCGATAGGGAGCCCTGTGTTTTCTCGCACCTGGGTGATCCATTTCTTGGGTGGCCTGCCTCGCGGTCTTTGATTTGAGAAAACTTCTCGATAGGATTTTACATGACTTAAGAAAATTCAAAATAACAGTCGAGCGCACAGCTGCCATATGTTGTCATTCCATATGAAAAGAATAAAAATTCATCCATGAAACAAATGGAAAACAACAAATTACTTTGCTAACTCAATTATTATCCCCGTAAAACGGAGGGATATAGGCTTGGACTTGTCCGTCCGTCTGTATGTCCACACGTCCTACCTTGAGGGTGGGTGTTTTGTGGACATAACATCTCCATCAATAGAAGTGCCTAGAGGTTTTATCGTTCATCTAACTTACAACCAAGGATCGTAGATATGCAACGTTAAGGTTTCAGTTTGATCGACCAAAATTTGTCCGATTTACAGCCATCTGAAAACAGTGAAAATTAGTGCTCCTCTTGGTCTTAGGGTAGGTGTTTTGTGGACATCACATCTCCATCTATGGAAATGCCTAGTGGTTTTTATCGTTCATTTACCTTACAACCAAGGATCGTAGATGCGCAACCTCAAGGTTTCAGTTTGATCGGCTAAGAAGTGTCCTCAAGCTTTATTTGGTGTCTTGTGAACGTCAGATATTTATTAATGGAAGTGGTTGCAAGTTTTTACTGTTCATATAAATTCTAACGAAGGATTATAGGTGTGTAACGTCAAGTTTTCAGTTTAGTCGGCCAAAAATTGTCGAAAATTATTATTTTAAATACAGTGGTCTGAACATAAAATAAAAGTAGAGATTACGCGTATATCGTGATGTTATGATCAAAGGAATGTTGTGAGCAATGGTTGTGAGAAAGAAACGTGAGAAAGAGCCGTTTTTCTGTCTTCCTCATATTTGAAATTATAGCCTCAATAATATGAATATTGTGCTTGTTTTGTGACAATTACGTACACGGGGGATCCTGCTGCTGTCTGACAGCATCTAGTTTCTACCAATGACGGACAGGACTGAACTCTATGGGCCTCGGGTTCAAGCTAACGCCACAGCCAGAATTAACAAAATAACTAATAAAAGAATGTTATATTGAAAGTTTATTCTCTGAAATTCGTCAAATAAATAGACTTTAATAACTGAAAGGACACAACAATTACACCAACGAAATTTAAATTCAAGATAAATTTATATTTATTGTACACAGTACAAGTTAGATGATTATATATTTTTTGAATCGGCTTTAGTACAGAATAGATAGTTATATCAGGTGATATGCTCTCGTAACTAATAGACTACAAAATAGTGGGAATGAAAAGCAAGCTTGTTCACATAAAATGAAAAGCAATTTTTTCTCTATACTAATAATAAACACTGAATGCTGCCATTTTCTATAGTTCTGGTCTGCTTATGATAAGATCAGTGCAATTGCAAGAAAGCCAGGAAAAAATAGACGAATTTTCTCAAGGATAATAATTTAAACATAATATTTGATATATATATACATCAGGGTGTACCTTAGGTATAACCCCTTGGTGCAATCAATGGATTTTCACATGCGATATACTCCAGAAGATGCGCGCACAGCTTTATATCTCGGGTACACGAATAAACAATTTCAGTTAAGTTACACTTCATTTTACATTTTCCCAAAGAACGGTTAAACATTGCACAGATACAACCATTGCACTACATAATTATCAATACACAATAAATACACACCTAGATCTACATATTTCTAGCACTCTATAAGGTTTCTCTCGTTTGCAAAAAGTATATTGCTATATATAAATATATTCAACACAAAATATAAAACTACATTTTCTACAAAGGAATAATCAACAAAAATCGACTAGATTGTGTGCAAAATACTAAAAATAAATTGGCAATTTTTTAACAAAGGTTTTTTTTTGAAGACCGGATTCTACGAAAATACAAAATTATGTAATTTCTATTCACCAAATTGAATCACAGCTACTGGATTTCGATCTACGTACAATCCAGTTAACATGTGATATTCAAATTTCAAATTAATTATCCAATATAATTGATCGTTTTTAATATCATTTTAATCTATCAAACGGCTGATAAAAATATTTGATAAATAGATATTTAAACATTTGTTTGTAGCAATAATATGAATAAATCTAATATTGAAGCTAAATACAAATTATGTGCATTTGTAGGCGAGTAGAAAATATATTAATAACCACTTAGGTAATCACTAAGTTCTGTTTAACTTTGATGTCCATAGTTAAGAAATGGCTTTCCATTGTGTTAATAATAAATAAATATATTTCTACAGTGATATTTTTTTCTGATTACCATACCTTCCAGAGGATATCTCGCTAAACTTATACTACAACTCATACTGCATATGGATTTATGATTTGGAAATCAATGTCACCAGAATATCTGAGATTTCCATAAAGCGAGTTTACTAAAAAACAGATAGCGTGCTATTGCTCTGTCCAAGACGAACGTATGTAACAAACGTATATTAATAATCAAGAGCAGCAACAGATGAGGCAAAGCCACCAGTCCTGCTCTTTCTTAAAAACACCCCCCAGTTTTGTTCATGAATCTTTAACCTCGAAACTTCCCCATCAGCTCAAACACGTAGACGTACAAAACAGATCATCAGGCAATGAAGCAAGAACTATATATATATAAATATATACTCATTCTATATATACAGTTGTACACTTAGATACTATTTTTCAGTCTTAACCATAGGCGGGTCATCGTTGGGCGGTTTCTTATCTGAACCCCATGCTGGACTGTTGAGCTTTGGTGAACCACCTGCACCGCTACTCGTCTGTTTAACAAAAAATTAATACATTTTATTGAAATATGCATATATGTGTTTCATACATTTATACATTTATAAAGTATCAAAATTCATATCAAGTTCAAACCTACTCTTTATATAGTTTTATTGAATATATTCAATTGGGAATCCAATATATATGATCAATTTAATAATATTTATGAAAAGTGCTGAATCATGTGTAGGCAATCTTTGGGACTTTGGTGGGTTCGGGTCGTTGATGTTCTGATAAATGGGTTATATTGACAACAGTTGGGTACTGAGGATGGATTGCTGGTTAAGATGTGTACAACCAAAAATCAAATTTGCGCCATCTCCTATTCTGTCTGCGCCTCCCAGTTCAATTTTGTTGATATGCGCCTGAGATCCTTAGCAGAGCATGGGAGGGATATTTTCTTAACCATTATAAAGGGAATAAAGAGGGGACGGAACACTCAAGGGTAGTGTTCAGCACTGAGGTTGGCCGGTTAATTGAGATATCACAGGGAAGGAATATAGTTGAAGGGATGGGAATCGGTGGTTAAGGTGGGTGGCAAAGAAATGGGACTGGACATGTTAAACGAGGTTGTATTACACATACAGGCATGTGTTCGGCACTGAGGTTGGGCGGTTGGTTGAGATCCTCGCCTTCCGTATTGGGCTCGTACTGGTTGTTCTCCAATCGCGTGATGAGTCGTTCGTCTTCGTCGCCAAACTCACCGCCCATCAACGTCGGCTCGCCAACCACCATCACGTCCTGTAGTAATGGATCGAGATATATATATGAAGTATAATTACATAAAACCACATATAACCCGTATACATGTATATTCATGTTTCATAAGGCTTTTAAAAGGAAAAACGGGGCTCTATTTCCCCGATGTATATGAATACCTAAATATACCCACCACCTTCACGGCCTGTATGAAGTCATAAAGCGTAATTGGCATTACTTTTAAATAGTGCTCTAAGCGAACATAATTTGAGTTCCCGTTCCCTGGGTCTTGGAAATTATCAGAAATGTCGGTTAAACTAACGACTATTAGATGGGTTTGATTTGCTTGGTTTAGAAAAAGTAATCTGTAGATAGAAAAGCAATGAGAGAGAAAAAGATCATAAGGGAATAGGAGACTTAGAAGACAGTGATAGAAGAAGTGGGAAAGAAAAAAAAAGTAGAAAGAGAGAGAATTGAAAATATTAAAGAGAGTAATAAGACAGCCAAGATGGAAGTAATAGCAAGTGAATAAAATATAAAATGAGCTTCATATGACAGCGTCATCTCTGCAAAACCGTAAACAACTTGCCCCAGGCATCGGTGTGAAACTGTGCGGGCCAGGCGACCTCTTCTTATTGGACGGCGGGGTGCCGCCCGCATTCACTCCTCCGCCCGCATTGTTAGTCGACGACTTCCGCTTCCGTCGCTTGTTGGGAGTTCGACTCGATTCTAATTAGTAAAATACACAATTTTAATTGATTTTAAGGAGAATGACATTGCTTGGGTGTTTCGAATTCAGATTTCAAATACTCAATCTTATAATTGGTGTTGTATCTGATTTTGAAGAGAAAAACTTATCGTAAGTGTTTTAAATGTATTTCATCGATGAAATTCTTTTCGATTCTGAATTCAACCAACTGTAATTCGCATTTCACTCAAATTTATGTTAACATCATCATAGATTTGACAAAAAAGTCTTGGCAAAATATTTCAATTCAAACAGTGAACAAATAATTGAAGACATATCCCGTCCACCAACACCAAATCTGGTTGCTTACCAGGTGGAGCGACCATTCGTTGCCATTTCTGAAACAGTGTCGTCTTGAGGCAGTCCCGTGGACTGAGACCGTAGGCCTTGTGCCGCGACATGAGCTCCTGCATCGGCTCCAGGATCACGCACAACTGTAATGAAGTGAATTGAAAATGTGTTTAACTATATTACAAACTCTCTGTTGTGTTATAAAAAGGCATATTTCTAGGTAACATAATTACATTGAAAAATGTTTAAGCCGCTGTCGATTTTACTTTGATTTGTATATAATTTTTTTCTTTTCTAAAACATATTAAGTATTATCAAAGAAATTTCATAATATCGATAGAGGGTACCGTTACTTAACATTCTAAAATTGAGTGCGAAAACCGTTTTTAATGAGTTAATGTTTTTAAAGGTCAGATATTTTGTTCGACTTACCCTTAGAAAGTTTAGCGTGTAGTTGGTAAGACCCTGTCTCGTGATATTCTTGGAGAGTTGGTCCATGTAAGCTGGGTCCTGCTGTAAGTGTAATTCAAACACATACGTACAAATTGACATATGTTTATACGCATTGGCATCACGATATATAAATTCTATGTGACATCTTAAATCTTATACTTATAAAATATTTGGTTGATTTTTCAACATGAATTATCAAGTCATGCACTGAACATGTAAAGCCCATTTAGGTAGGCTTTATTTTAAGTAAATTTTTAGATAATGTCAAATGATACCTCAACCATGTCGTGATAAAGAAAGATATCGACGTAACCAGATAACCTGCCTGGATCTTCCACTGGTCCCTGCTCAACATCAAGGATGCCATCTCGCGTTCTTAGACGACACCGGCCTCCAAGAACGCGAGATGGCATCCTTGATGTTGAGCAGGGAACAGTGGAAGATCCAGGCAGGTCGATGTTTCCAACATCGACCTAGGTAGGTAGGTAGATAACACAAAGTGGCACTGCTAAATATCTAACTTATTTAAATGAAAAGATTAACATTTATTTTGCTTCACATGAACAACTTAAAGGTCAAGAGTCACGTAATCAAGGTGACGCGCACGCTAACCTGAACGGAAATGACGTTGCGCGGAATGAGTTCCTTGTGCTGCCTGATGGCGAAGTGCCAAGAACGAATGCGCATCATATCGTCGAAGGTGAATTCGAGGATTAGGCGACCTTCGGTGACAACCTATATATGAAATACAATGTATTCAAATATTTATCAATTTATCAATAATATAGTACAACATACATATAAGTTTGGATCAAGAGGACGTAGTTTGTACATAATGTCACCGGGATATATCTAAGAATTAAGCAACCACAAGCCGCTGACAACTACTTGTCACCGAACAGGCAATCAATTTACAACCATAAATTCATGAAACGAATATTTGGATTAGAGGGTGATAACAATTCATGAAATATAAACTTCAGGCTCACTAATATCGACATTTGAGCATTTCTTTAGTTGCTGAAATAAGGGCATACCGGTAATATATTCTCAACGAATCGGACACAGACTCACCTTATAGAAGACAGGCTTTCCATTATGCGTCACCATATGCGCCTGGTCGCAGTCCAGTGTGATCGTCGTGTTGTGAAACGACTCCTTGGCGTGGCGCAGCATGAAGTACATGTCCGTCACGCCGCCCTCGAACACGCTGCGGAAGTAGCGAGGGATCAACGTACGCCCGATCGCTACAAGGGATAAAACAAATATATATATGCATGTTTTTTTTTATTGTATATAGCTCGACGGGTGATTATAAATCTCACAATAGTAACGGCTATGTCGGAATCAACGTCCACCCGATCGCTGAAATTAAAATCTAACCAAAGATAGCTGTATTTTGTTTTCTTATGAATTAACCATGCATAATTTTCCAACTCCAAGGGCTAATACGATGGTAGTGCGAGTCTCTTTTACCACTGCCGGCAAAAAAAATATCTTATAACATCAAGTGCCCGTTTCAGTGTCAGTTTAAAATTTGTATAAAATTCGACCACAACGTTAACTCACTGTATCGCTTTGGTCCATCCTCGAGGCAGAAGGACAACGTCATGGTGGCATCATCCTCAAAGAACTCGGTTGCGAACGCGTCCCACCATAGGTTGTCGCTCTCCTGTCAATCAAACAGGGCAATCAATTAAAGCCCAATTAAGTATTGGTTTATGAAAACATAATCAAATAGGCAAATCAAATGAATTCCAATAAGTATTGGTTTTGAAAAAAAAAAACACACATTATTCTCAATCTCATTATATTTTATTTGCTCAATAACTATGCGAATGGTATGATAACCTGATCATTAGATTGCCTTTAACAACAGCCATGTGTTTTATTTAGCTTTTGCTGTTTCTAATATAGTAATCATTCGTTGACTTTAGAAAATGTTGTTTTCTAGTGATCCAATATGTTGTTACGGGGTGAATATTAGATTTTGATCAAAGTAAGTGAGTACCTAAATATTATCAAAAAAAAAAGCTCATGCCATAAACGAACCTCGCTATAAAACAACGACACCTAATATATCCCTGGAGATAACGTAATCACGGGTGACCCTGGACCAAATCATCTCCTGGGAATTAAGGTTTTTACCTTACTGCTAGAACAAAACAATGGCAAAAAGGTTTTCGGTCGCAGTGAAACTCCAGGGGTGCACCTTAACCCGAAATCGACGGTCGCGCAAGCGCGACCGTCATCTAAAACGACACTCGCGCTGGCAAAGTGACATTCGCGCGTGATATTCAACCTGAACATAACTTACCTTAAATATGAGCGCCGAAGGCGCAAGCCCATTTTTTAGGTGTTTGAAT
>LQRL01109732.1:41091-53227 GCA_001703475.1 Hydroides elegans | reverse complement strand
GTGCTAGCTAGTCCTAGCTAAAAAATTCTTAGCTAAAGATTTTAGTGTAGGGCTAGCTAGCGTCTAGTATGGCGTTAGCTAGCATGTTGACTGGGTATTTCATTTATTTAATATTGCTTATAGTGTATAGTGTAAAACGTTGTTTTAAGGGGGGATTCACTTATACCATTCTTACATGTACATGCTAGTAACAGAATTCGTAACACATTTCCAAGCTATTCTAATAATAGCTTTATCACATCAAATAATATTGGATTAACATAAATTCAGTAATTAAGTAACGTAAGTTGCGTTTTAAAACATGAAACATAAATATTATGTAATCAACGTACACAAGGTTGGGTCTTTAAATTGAATAAATAAATTTCGATATAGTGGATCATTATCATGTTATCTATATCCATATTTGACACACCAGAGACTATTTCATCTAGGTTGATAATTGTAGTAGCTAAGGGAACGATTTGGGTGAGCTAAAATTCTAAATAAAAGCGAGTCAGAATTTATTTTCCAAACTTTCTCCGAATTTGGCTGGAGATATAGCAAGTTGCTTAGTGTTTAGTCTTAAATGGTTAGCATTCAATGGACACATCCGGAAAAAGTCTACTAGACAAATATCACTCATTTTTAAAAAAATGGTTTGAGGTTATTATACTTATAATTCGTGTATTTGTTTTTTTATTAGCAATGTCAATCATTCATGTGGCAACGAATTTTTTGGACGTGATATTGGTAAACAACTATCGTTTTGCTTCTGTGATAGAACCATTCATTTTGTTTTATTGATGTGAATATCTTTCCTTAATTGTAAGGTGTATTTTACGTTTTGGTCATCGTAATAATCCAATCAAAAGAAGGAGAAAAAGAAACTGCATTTTGATTCACAGAATGTGGATAGAGCTCTGTTGATATAGGTTTAGAGGACATTTATTATAATGGTTATGATTTTGAATAGAAATTCATGTTATATGAAATATAGCATTTTCAAATAATCAAAAGCGTATTTTTCTATATCATGGGTTGCGGGTTGCATCTAACTATTGTATAATAACGTTCCGTTTTCACATGCAAAAATGATAAATTGTATTGGATGGATTGATATGATTGATATATAATCATGTGATGATTTTACAAATATCATCTTATTTTAGTTTCTTTATTGATAAATGATGCATTTCCACCTGAGATACAGCAAAACGCAGAAGTGATCCCTCACCCGGTCTATACAGCATCGATAATTGCGTTAACTACACATGTCAAGACATTAATTCCAGCTCAAAAGGAGTCCACATATGGTCGACACACACTCAGCGCAAGTGGAGCTCACTAAATAGATTCATATAAATTAGTGGCGAGCACTGGGCTGTGAACTGCGTCGTCGACGTCGCTTAAATAGGAGCCATTGAAATTAGCCTGAGACATTGCATTTTCTGCTGCCCTCGGGCGCTTAAGAACCAACTTCATGCTTCATCGACCGTGGCTGATTTATTGAGTGTCCGAACACGCGACGCATGCACGACACTTTCGAACTGGTGTCCGATCAAAAGCCGCTTCATGATGAAGTTATTAAAGTGATTGTCTTTTTATGATAATCGTAGAAATCAGGAGGGATTTACGGATCCATTGGAAATATGTTGTTGTTCTTTCAAGTTAATTGCGCAGTGATTTGAAATGGTAACTGATGCCAAGTTTGCAAATGATTTATATAGGCATGCAATTTTATCTTAACCATTGTCTCATAGGTTTATACGCCAGATTCTATCAAAAATATACTTTTACAGGGGATAAACAGTTCCGTCTGCATTGAAGACCGACGAATCATCCTCATTGTATAAAATCCTTAATTGTATCTCTCGAATTAACCCCTCAAGCATGTGTCACATTAACAGTCCTTGAGGCATTGCGTTTGCTTTTCGAGAATGGGGGAGGCGGAGAGAAACAGGATACTTCAAATTACTCAACAAGACACTGGCAAACGTTGAAATGACGTCGCAAAAACGCTTGATGATAACGTTTATTAATTGAAATGAACTTTGATTTTGGAAACTGATATTGAAAGTTTTAAATAAAAAATAGCAATATCTAAACAGTAGATGGGTGTTTCATTTAGTTCTGTATCATTTCATTGTCCCTAGCACCTTAAAGTTATAACCATGGTATCCAATTTGTTGCCCTGTCGGTAAGGTAAATCAATGATTTTTATATTAGTTTATTAAAATAAAGTTCATTTGCTTTATCATTGGAAAACAAATACATTTAGTTATAAAATTACAAAATAAATTGGATTGTACTCGGGAATTGTATATACATTGTAAATGCGATTAATGTCTCATCTTCAGATTTGGAATAAGACATATTTAGCCCTCGTGTGTTTAATAACGGCATATCAAGACACGCTGTGCTCAATATAAAAACGTTGAAATTGTTTCTGACGTTACAAAACCGTCGTCACTCATACCCGACCGGGCACACTTTCCTGATAAGTAGTCAAAAGCACTAAAAAAGAGATCGAGATTCAAGCATTGGAGCTCCTCCTCTGTCGAAGTGGCGGTCAATTGTCATCTGGCAGGAGCTCAGCTGGTCGCGTTGACTTCCACTCACGCGAACGCAAATATTGTGGCGATGGCGTGTCAACGATCGCCGCTTCATTAAGTACGGCCAAACGACTTGATTTGTCAGGCGTGTGTCTTTGCCTATAGGCTTGGGAGTGTCTTCAGGTTTTCGAGTATTATCGGAGATGGGATGCTCCGATCATTTGTGCTATCAAGTATATAAACTATGGGAAAATTGTCATGTGTATTACTGACTAACAGTGTTTTCTTTACCGAGATATGAAAGGTTGCATCACATTATTCTAGGGCTTAATGCATTTTATAAGTTTTAATAAATTTGATTTGAGAAAGTCGGATCCATGTGCATCAGTCAATTGCAGTGGAAACTACATGTATTTTGTTAAATCTTATCTGCATTCAATCGTAAAATATTAATTACATTTCTCGTTCCAAACCTCCATAAGCTTAAGTTATGCGTTGTTGTTTTAATGGGAGGTTATGTAAAAATCGTTTTTATATAGTTATTTGCGCTGATTGTTCAATCTTTTCGAGTAATCATTAGAACAAGTGAGCTAATGCCTAAATATTAAATAAATGGTTAAGATATATGAGATGGTTGGAGAAGATCGGTTCCTTTTGTTTACAGCTTTCTCGAATAACTATGTGCTGTTGGCTAAAACCTAAAATGTATGTCATGCCATTTATAAATTACGTATACGTATATCGGACTGACTCATCAAGGACCGAAATCAAGGACCGAGGGAAATACTGCAAACTATTATCCCGAGGAAACTTGTTTTTATATTGCGTTCAGAAAAGTGAAAAGTACTTATTGGATTGAGTCAGAGTATTGGATCTCGATCGTTTTAATATCAGTCCCATTCAATTACAAGCGAGTCCCATGCAGCCTGTTAACCAATAGCGACATATTAAGCAAATTAAATCCGACAACATTTTATTTTAATGATGATTTAAAAAACGAACTTATTGAGAAAGTGATAATATACAATACAAGTAATGTACAATAACCCTTGTTCGACGCCTTTAAATGTATATTTTCTGTACGATTACGAATAATTCATTAAAGGCAAACAAACTAAATATCATCTCGAATAAATAAGGTAAATAATGTGTTGAGGAAAATATCAATAATGGAGTAAACATGTGACATTGTTGCGCATAAATATGTTTCATTCAATTAAAAATCTGATGCATGGAAGACTTCGCTTATTTGAAACTTGGCTCGAATAAGTATACATCCCGTTACATCTTTTGGAATCTTAAATCGGCTTCGGCATTTTGTTTGTTCCTCTTGCAACCAAACAAAATTTGTTAAGCGTACAGTTAACGCCCAACCCATCACACTAGATTAAACGACACTTGTGACAAATAAATCCCAAAACTTTCACCAGTTAAGAATGAAATTTAAAAAGACACGGCGCACGTCGATTTAATTGAAGGGCGCTTTTCAAGTAGGCATCACCACGGATATAATGAAGTAAAAAGGGGAGAAAAGGATAACAGTGTCAACTTGAACGTGAAAGACATTGCATGTTTGTTTGTGCGTGCGCGCGCTCTGATTGACGACCAGCGCTCGACGCGTCAACTCCTTTTGTTGCCAGGGACTATTTTGTGCGCGTAATGAGGGGACAGAAAATGGCGTGCTGCACAGAGGAGGCACTTGTCACCTCAAGTGGACGATTTCACGCTGCAAATGTCTTTTAACTTTGTTAACAACGCTTTCTTGCCCGAAAACAGGAGCACCTCGTGGAGACCATGATATGGAATAATTAAACTACGCAAAGTACGCAAAATGTTGGTAAATACCGTTAATTGGAATTATTGGATTTGGCTTTATTGAGAAATTTCGAAATATGAAACAGAAATAAGGAATTACAATACTAAGATAGAGGACGCAACATGTGCACGCTATTAAAATAAAATAAACCCGATTCCATATTTTCCTAATGAAATGATTGAGAATGAAATAGAGAGTGAAAAGGGCTAGTATTAGGAAAATACCTAGGCCTGAAGTTACTCATTCCATATTCTAACCATACGCTTACGTCGTTTTACATCAAACTCTAGATGATTTATAAAATAAATAGATTTGTCTCGTCTACTGCTCTCACTCGAGATGTTTACTGGTACCACCACCAACCCCTAAACCCTAAAGTGCGATCGGAAAGGGATGACGGTGAGCGCTCCCTTTCGCTAACCCTATGATTATCATTGATTAAGGTGACAGCCCCTGACAATGCCAGGGGTCACGCTTATCGGGTCCTCACCGCCTCATTACCATTATCTACCCTGCCATCAGCTTGTTAGTCCCCGCTCCTTATCGCCGCTTGACGACAACAATCGGGCCCGCGGGGCGCGAACGGATGACGTCATAATTCGGTTGGAGGGTGGTTGCTATGGGGGACAACTTCCTTAACGCTGGCGTTGCAACGATTGCTTATGTTTTGATAGTACATGAGGTTTGTACATGATTATAATTATACATAAAATTACATTATTTTTTGAGTATCATACGATCCACTTATAAATTTCAAAAATGTGATATGATATGAGTGTGCATGGTTTAGTATTCCTCAGGAAAAGAAGGTTATTTGAGAGAGATATCATTTCGTTTTGCCACTCGAAACATAGCTGGCTCGTCGATGAATTTGTACTTCTGAACGCTCCTTTTCAAAAAGTTGTAGTTGACAAAATTAAATGAGGAGAATGTAATGAATTAATAAGTGCCGTGTAAGCAAAGGTACACCATTTTTCCACAGCACCACTTTCACCAATAGGCAGTTAAGCTTTGAATAGAATTGACTGGTTATTTGATCGGTCGATAAGGATCTTAGAATTTTGAACGGCAATTTAATGTATTGCACTGCACTAGATGGCTTTGAAGATTTCGCTATCGTGTGAATTTTATATAAATATATGCATTCATAAGAATCATGCTTTAAATATGGAAAAGAAACAGGTGCATATCGAAAGAAATGATTACCTTCTGAATCATGATTTCTAGAGGTATGTCCAGAACTCGAATATGTTCACCGGGGTTCACCAGGTTCGCTAGGTTCACCAAACATTTTAATAAAATATATATAAAAGCGTGGCACATGTTCAATGCATCATCAGTGAATGGTAGCACAATACCGGTTCGCTACGTTCGCTAGGTTCACCAGTGAATGGTAGCACAATATCCGTTCACTGCGTTCGCTAGGTTCACCAGTGAATGGTAGCACGATACCCGTTCACTACGTTCGCTAGGTTCACCAGTGAATGGTAGCACAATGCCCGTTCACTACGTTCGCTAGGTTCACCAGTGAATGGTAGAACAACGCCCGTTCACTACGTTCGCTAGGTTCACCAGTGAATGGTAGCACACTACCCGTTCACTACGTTCGCTAGGTTCACCAGTGAATGGTAGTACAATAGCGACTTTTACAAACATGTTCGTATAAGCAACATAATATTTATAGCAAACTTGATCAACCATTAAAACATTCAATTTGAATGTGTATGAAAAAAAAATAATGACAAAAACACCATCTGTATACTTTGTTGATAGGTGCTTTAATTTATATCATTTTATTACTAATGCCTGATATATTAATTGCCTTGCTTCTTCTCTTCATTCATTTTTATCATCATCTTCTTATAAGTTTTTCTCCTTTTTCTTCTTCATCTTTTTCTTCGCGTCATTTATTTTTTTAATTTCAAAATGAATCTTAACTTGATTAATATTGATAGGTAATAACATTTTCTATAGAAAACACCCAAAAATCACTGTAAATATTCAAATTGTTTATTGCGTCACGAATGCTAAACACTGTAACGTAAACAAAACATGGCATTTAGCTAGGAAACGTATTGTGATGCAATAATTATGTATGTGATTCTCTCACTTCATGCTTTGGTGAACCTAGCGAACGTAGCGAACGGGGCCACGACTCGGTTCATTGATGAACGTAGCGAACGTAGCGAACCATAGATTTGACCTGGTTCACTGGTGAACCTAGCGAACCTAGTTAACGCCAGTGAGCATTATCTAGTCCTGGACATGAATGGATTTCTAATAAGTAGGACATTGCATACCTGCTTAACATATCATTTTTATTCAGACTGCAAAGATTTTTGGTACTATAAAATGCAAATGCTCATTGAATAGCATACCTTCAACACATTGTCTGTTTTCGATAGAACTCCATATATATTTTATTAATACTTTATTATGATATGAGGATAATCCGGAATTTATAGTTTTTGTTCAATTGCTTAGTATTGCTTATTATTTTACTCATCTGATTGTCTTTGACGATGAAGAGTTGACAAATTGATTTTTTATCAGAAACTAAAAAATATATATGTGTTGCATAGGTGATTTTTTTCGTATGCATGTTACTTTCACAAAATTGACATGAACAAGTATGCATGCTAAGTGATGATGATAATCAAGAGGCAAAAACACGCGTTTGCATTGTCACACTCGAGTTGACACTTCTTTTTGCAAAGACGACACGAGTTTGAGAGCTCTAAGAATCTTGGATTGCGTTTCCAAGTTGTTGATACATTGCATGCACGTTGGTTCAAGTAGAGCATCCTCAAAAATAGAGTAAATGTGTAAATGAGTTTCGAAATTATTTTTATTGGTAAAGATGCTTAATCACTCAAATGCCAGGTATAAATATTATTCTATCATTAGTATTTAATGCAGTTTTTAAAAAAAAAAAGATAATGGTTGTCATATTGACGATTGAATTTCTATTCCTTCTCCGGTCACTTATATTTCAGATTTAACAAAATTGCGGTGTTCATTCAACCCTCAACATTGTATCCAACTCGACAAGACGTCATCACTCGACGCATATAAAACGTTCTTATCAAGGCTCAAATGAAAGTATTCGGGGTGCACCGTTTCCTCTTCCTCCTTTGATGTAGATAAATATGGAGTCCAAATCAAACTTTACAAGTCTAGGCGTAAAAGGACGTCTTAAAAATACTCATATATGCCTAAATTAGAACTTCATTCGAACGTCACACCCGAAAGCGACGTTTACGTACGACACTCGCCTAGTGGGTTTCGTCAAAAAGGGATTTTCGCAATCGATCCGTGTTATGCACAAGCTAAAGGTGTATAACTTGAAATAAAATTTGTACTGTGAACAATTATTATGATATCTTATCTAGTTAACATAAGAAAGGCTGAGCATGAAATATTCTTCCCAAAACAACTGTTCATTGACTAGCAATCAATGCGTAATCAAACATACACGTACACGTATATCTCAAGGAAGTAACTTTGAAAAACAAACTTATTTTCATATAATTGTTAGTGCCTTAACAATAAATTTAATTGCCATGAACATTTACTCTTATTCTAGACTGATCGACAAAAACGGGGTCTGGTTCAGTCTGGTCGGGGTCTGGTTTATACTATGGCAGATACATATCTATGCGTATACACAGTATATCTAATATAACGTTATATACATATATTTATATATAAACACACATTGTCCGGGCCTTATGATATATATGGAATAATTGTAAGTTTTTTTTATATATATGACGTTATTCAATTACACTGAGCAATTATGTTGATTCTATAGACATAGGTAAACAGGTGTACCCATGGGCAATCGATTAATTGGCGATATAAGTTATCAGGTCCTTATGGACAATAATATAAAAGCAATAAAGACAAACGAATTAAAAACGTGATATACCTAGGGGATACATCAACGTGAATAATGAGTAATCATCACGTTGAAATTATTATGTCTGTGTTCTCATTTCTTACCATGAACTTACCTCCAATTCTTAGAATTCAATGAAGAATGAGACACTCTCCTGGGGATGATGCGCATAACATCTTTTTAAAAGTCAAGAATATCTTTGTTATTGAATTATTAATTTATCATTGCAATGAACCAGTGCTATCTATACTATGCCAACGCTATTACTTTTACAATGACGTTTATGCTTTAATTTTTTGGACCATTTGGGGATTGATTCTAGCAAAAACAAGTGATTACTGAATAATGGAAATATGAATTCTAACTTAAGGCGTGTTCACGCAGTGAAGAAATTGAAAAAAAGCATGAACCCATCAGTTCAAAACTCAAACCAATTTAAGCGCAATATTGAATTTTTAAAATGTGTTACAGCGTTCTGATTTTTAGTATACATGTAGTTAAGGAAAATTGTATGCCAAATACCTAGAAATTCTTTAATTTTCACCAAAAATTAAACGTAAAAAGCATTTTTTTCTGTGAATTTTGGCATGAAACATACCTTGTTTTTACCTCAAAATGAATCACGATTTTTAGGCAGTCCGAGTGTTCACGCAAATCCAAAAAGGAGTTTTAAACAAAATTACATGCTATTTTCAGAAAGCGACATTTGTATAAAAACATAGTAGTTAATCCCTTCTGTTCATGCAAATGGCCCCTATAAAATCGAACTTTTTTTAAAAAGCGGACTGTTTTTTTTTCCTTGAGTCTTGACAAACATATTCTAGTACAACATTTGGATAAATGAACGACTTGTTTCTTCTTAACATAGAATTCAGCCTATAAAAGCTAGAAACTGCGTGAACACTTTCGAATTTTGCATGAACACATGTAAAGGAAAATAGTATGTAATTTTCTGGATTTACTTTAGCGTGAACACGCCTTTAATTTCTGACTGAAACTAAAATTAACTATAGATTTTACAGCATGTACATTTAGTCTAACTTAAACTAAAATAAACTGTTTGACACCCTTGTGATTATGAATTTTCTTCGTTGACAGTTTTAGGATGCATTAAGATTTCATTAGAATTAGTTGTGTATGATTTAATTAGAGAAATAGTACATTGTATCTCAACCACTGTTTTTTACATGTGTTATCAGATTGTTTTGCACCCGATAGAAAAAAAATATATAAATTACAGTTGTCAATTACATTTAAATATGAATAACCTTATATACTATATTATATATATTTCCGAAAAGTCAATTTATGCATCCTCGTGATTTATCAGTAAAGTAAAATAGAAAACAATTTAGTAATGCACTAAGAACATGTATGCTTGATATTTCGTTGTATCAAATTGTATATAATGATTATACCATGACAATTCCAACATTAAAAATCGGCGATGAGCAACGATCAAGCACTTTCAGCAAAGCAAGTGACCTGCAACCCAAAGTCATGCTCAAGTAACGCACAATCGTGGCCTGGGACGAGCACCGAGAAGTGACCGAAAGACCAAACAAAATGGTCAAAGTCCCATTTTTTTTCAAGCACTTGCCTTTCTTTTTTAACAAATGCATAAGGGTCATAAAACATTTGGATTAAAAACGAATCACTTACAACAAAAAAAAAACATTAACAGGAGACAGTCTTTTCCCTTTTGAGTACCAAAAAATTAAGTCATTCATCATATTTATCAAATTTCAAACCTCAACAATTAAATGACAAAGGTTGTTCACTAATTGACGCATACGCATATTGGCAGATATAATGGCTAATAAAAGAACATCAAATAAAATTTCAATTTGACATTAAAGTGAAATTCAAATCCTAAATAATGCACACGCGATCTTATCAATTGCCGTTTACCGATAAGTCAGCATTTTTTAAAATACATTGAATGGGAACAATTATGCACAGTTATTGTTGGAGACTACATGGTGTTAAGGTAAATGAAGACCGCTTGATCATTTGATACGAGAAGAAAGAGCAACAATAAATTCGCCTTTGAAATGGACTTAGTGACATAAGATATGGGTCTTGAGGAGCCTAAGTGACCACTGGCATGGAAAGAGATATTATTTTGTCCATTTTACTGTTTCTTGAATCAACTTCAACAAGGTTCATATAATGCATACATGCTCACTTTCTAATAATTGATTACTTTTTGATTATTTGGTAAAATATCTTCTGTGTAGTAAATAGCATTTAGGTTGTATTTGTTTGTATCTAAAGGCCTCAACGCAGAATATAACCGTGTAATACTAATCGTTTCACAAATAATTCTATCAAATGAGGGATTGCTCTTTTTCTTAAAATCCAGTCTTTCATACAAACCATTTATGCAAATAAAATGCGATTCATAAAAGCATGTTAAGGGACCAGCGTCAAATTGCAAAGGTTTCGTAAACGTACATAGAAAGCTCTTTGCACGGAAAGCCCTTAGCACCCTGAAGATGTTATTCCTTTTGGAAATATACAGGGTATTTACGGTCGGACAATATCAAAAATGATACTGCCCGACATAAGGTTACTATACAACAAAATATAATTTACAACAGTGTACGGCAAAAGTCTTCATGATTGTGGTATGGAAGTTATTTTTACCCAGTTTATATTTCAAGGAATATTGTACTTACGTAGGTTCGAATCTTGCTGCATGCGTTGTCTGGCAAATCGCATGACCGGTGTAACGATTTCAAGCTACCCCCTAATTGTTACCTCCCCGGTAATCTGAAATCGATTTGAAGCTACCCCCCGGTAATCTGAAATCGATTTGAGGCTACCCCCACCGATTTGAAACCACCCCCTTGTATTTTTTAATTTTGTTATTTTATTACATAGAATAGGTAATCAATCGCTTTAATAAGGCCATATGACACCAAATTGTGGCGCACAAAATCCCGTAAGCCCTAAAAAAGGTGGTTGTGCGCGTTGTATGAATAAAAGGGCCGTTAAGGTATTTCACTGATCCCGTTTACTCCGACGACCCTGTGTGCTTGTTCCATGTCCACAAATAAAATATATTTGATATTGATGTTTTGTCGCAAAATGTTTCGATGAAGTCGAGAAAAAAAAGATATATATGGGGCAAAACGTTTAGATAAATGCGTTAGTTGATTGGGGGTAGCTTGAAATCTTTACACCGGGTTTAATAAACAGTAGGCTTTTATTAAACCTAAAGTTTTTTTGTCCGTTTATGTCTTCGTATACTAAATACACCTCATTGTAAAGCGCTTAGTGGTCAACCGAATGTGTCGCATAAATAAGACAGCATAAATAATATACTTAGGCTTCATTTTACAAAGCGGATTGCAAAAAGGACAGTTTCATCGCAAGATATCAACACTTCTTGCTGTGAAGCTACAGAACCTCAATTTCCTAACGGAAGAATAGAATGATTAAGGGACAACGGACTCAAGACTCACGCACTGAGAATTTGTTTTGATGGCGCTGAGGTAATACCAAGTCAAGAGGCTCCAATAAACGACACCAATTAACGGATCAGCTCAACAGTGGGTAGTCCCTAGATCGACGCCACTTCGTTAACTTTTCCAAGTGATCTCAATATGCGATTTATTCCGGTAATATTATCATATACACCAAATAATGTAACTATAATTTCTAAACACATAATTTTTTAAATTGAAATATACATGTATGTAATTGTTTATAGCGAGAAATTTAAAGTTATGTCGCGTTCGTACACAACAATTCTCGCTTATATAGCTGCAAAGCGCGCGTTTTACATGAGTAGAATGGATTTTATTATGATATTGTAAGTGTGGTTTTTGAGCTTTTTTATTCGTAAACGTGGCCTTATTCTAATTCAATATATACTTT
>LQRL01109731.1:1577-23153 GCA_001703475.1 Hydroides elegans | reverse complement strand
GCTTCACGTTTCTTGCGGTCAGTGCTCGAGTCATCATCAGATTCTTCAAAAGAGGACGCTTCACGTTTCTTGCGGTCAGTGCTCGAGTCATCATCAGATTTTTCAAAAGAGGACGCTTCACGTTTCTTGCGGTCAGTGCTCGAGTCATCATCAGATTCTTCAAAAGAGGATGCTTCACGTTTCTTGCGTCCGTCAGCTAGCACTTGACCTCCGGTGCTCTCTGAAGACGTTGATTCAGTAGAGTCATCTTCGCTGTTCCAGTTTGTAGGTTGCACTTGACGCTTTTCTCGAAGCTCATTGAGAATAGCGGCACTGTCGACTAAAACTGCCAAGAGGCAGACTGTTGCCATGAGGATGATCGTCTTCATTGTGATTCTGAAACAAAAAGAATATATATAAGTAAATTATCATGTGTTGAAATCTACATATGTTTGTCAAAAGTTATCGTTAAATAGTTTTGGTTTACTGTTTAAAGCAAAAAAAATCGGGAAAAGCATTTGTCTCCGTTTATTTTTATGCCTGATACTTTACATCAATTACTGATACATCAATTAATTTACTTAGAAAAAAACCTATAGAGCTACATTTCAACAGATCTAGGTACCCTCATTTCCTGAACGAATTTTTATTAAACGAACGCGTTATGAATTATTTCGTTTCGTGTTATTGTAAAATCAGCCAATATATGAGCTAAGGCAGTGTGTGCTAGTTGGAATTTGCCTCGATCAACAGACCAAGCTACATGTCATTGACGACCATACAATATCGGGATAGCATTGTTGATCCAATAAGTAAACCCTTTGATCAGGAGTACCCAGCGATTTATTCGGTGAACTATCTTTTCTGCTGGGATATTTCCTTGCTGGCATTTTCAGAGAATAGAATAAATATCGAAATTCCCTTTTTGTTTTATATCACGAAATAAGGTCAATAAAATGCAATTGTTACATGAAATTTACTGAGTTTTAGTGAATTAGGGTTGAATTAAACAACTGACGACCGGTTTTCTAAGAATCAAATCTTATTGAAACAAATATGATTCTATAGAGAAAGGAATCAGAGAGGGTGACGCAAAAATCATCAACATACTCTACTGGAACTAGCCCGGCCACTGATAGAAGATTGAGAGGACATGCCTCAAATTACAGGTTTTAGAATGGTGCGCTGAATGTTCAAGCAATTATTAAGTGCAAAGAGGCTGAAGATGGCCATACCATACCATACCTACATTTATGTATCATTTGAAACATTTTGATTGAGCTGATATCGTTTAGATCACATTGTTAATTGCCTTCAATTGGGCTTATCACTTTTGATTAATTTGCAATTGATTTTTCTCATTAATTATAACAAAATAGTTGTTTCTCAACCTGCTAAAATCTCCAAGCTAGAGCATTTTCCCCCGATTCTCTAACTGCTAACTGGGATTTGCTGGGGAATACCTCTTTCTATGAGGAATAGCTCGTGGGGTACTCTTAATTAGGGTGTGGCCACATTGATAAAACCAACATTCAAACCTAACTTCAAACCACTTAAGGTCATGGTTCCGATGCCACAAAAGCAGTGTTGATTTGAAGAGCCTTGAAACCATGCTTCAAACCTACCTTCAAACCACCCTTAAAAACCAAATGTGCGAATGTAAAAATTCCTAATTACACCAGCTTTAAGCTGGTTTGAAGCAAGTTTGAAGGTGGTTTAATGGACTAAAACTGTTAATAGTTGTCATGACCTCCAGTGGTTTGAAGCTTGGTTTGAAGGTAAGTTTGATCAACGTGGCCACACCCTTAAGGGCCGTTTGAATGTATGTGTACATGTGTTAGGCATTCATTTTCTTTGCCTTTTCAAATAAACTTCTATTTTCTACTTGTATGCTGTAGTTTATGCCTGCTAGCGTTGTACATATTGACAATATTGGAGATAGATGCTCATAGTACTTCTCCTATCAATGCATTTGTTGATTAAATATCTTCGTTCCTGTTTACGATGTCAGACGACTTTGTGTAAAACACAATACTTGTTTATTAAAACTTATTAATCAATAAAAGTTAGAAATGTGCTTAGTGTTTCTATCTTATTAGCTTTGACTGGTATATATGTAATGACGAAAAGTGATTTTAGTGATAAAAGCTAATTTAAAAGCCTAAAATAAGAATTTTCAAAATATATCCAGACCAATACAAATTGTATGTATCTATTGAAAATGTAGATCTAGTGCTTGTACGGTTCAATACACTTTATATTTATATCCTAGCCTTTTACTATAACAAATTTAAGCAATGTACCCTTGCGATGTAACAATGTACATTATTCGCTCTGTTATTGCTATTTTACCAATGCAGATACGCATAACAAATAAACGAAAAATCGAATAAACAAACAATCTAATAACAAAAAAAGAATAAACGATATGAATGGAATATAAAAGAAAACATGTGATAATCAATCATTAATTCAAAATACGAAAAACATTCGTATGCAGTCTTGCTGTCCATGTGCTGAATTAAAATATATTCCAAATCTGAGCATTTCTATTCTTCTTTTTTAAAATCCAAAACTCACCACGTGTTAACTTAGCAGAAATCACTCGTTTATTATGACATTAAACTCTCAATATATAGGCTAAATAGAATGACTGAGCTAAATGAAAAGTGTTTATTTATACTTAACATACTTCTATGTATTTAAATAATATGAACTAACACATTGGCTATTTATTTTATACAAATAAACGCATAAACAAATACACGAGAAACGAACAAACAAATATATCGATACACAAAAAACCCAAATTTTGATACGAAAGATTTTGCTAACGATATTCCAATAAAGAGTGGTTTTGACTGTACGTAGTATGCAATCGCTTCCTCATGCTACTGGTTTTAAATAAACCGCTGAAAAATTATCACGATGCAGATAATCCATTCATATATTTACAATTATTAACACGGTCCTATTTTAAGTTTTGAACTAAATTCCATTTAAATATCAATTGTTTTCAACGAGTCTGGAAATGTCCCTGATTTAAGTCCCTAAAAAGTTTCGAAACATACCTTGGATGTAATCGAGTTTGTTTGTTTTCAATTTGGTCTCTCCTCGAAAAATGCCGAAAAATGCCAATATTCCGTTTAAATGACTTTGCTGAATCTAAAGAGTAGAATTGAGTTACTAGCCTTATATAATACCACAAAATCCCCTAATGAGTTCTAAATTATTTATAATTATTTCAAAAAAGCTAGTTGGCATGGAACTATTCGAAAATATTTAGAGTTTCGATCCCTCTCCCCTTGTCCTCTGATTAGATATAACGTTTGAATGAAAACGCGTAAACTCTTTTTTCCCGATAATAAGACATTTAGCTCACAGAAATCCCACGCCCTAAAATCAACAAAACCCACCAAAAACAATATATAAAACAAGAAAGTCGTTAATGCTTTACCACATTTGGTCTAATGAGTATGTATTTTCGCCGTGCATATTCATTAGACCGCCTTTTTAGAATCGTGCAGCTTTGTAAATTGTTGAAACACCTTTGAATCAATAATTGATATTTAAAAACACCTACTGTATAAAATTAGCTACAATTATAAGAAGGTAATAACACTATTTGTGGATGCAAATGAATTATGGGTAAAGCATATGATGCTGCATTTAGTGCTAGAAAAAAAACATATTACATGGGATATGATGACAATGTCAGGAGTACCCAACAAAATATTTTAAGAAATGTGTCTAATGCGACTTACTTTGTTATGGAACAACTATATTAGCTGTTTTAAGTAGTGCTATAGTATATCTTTAAATGCCAACTTTATTCTTTATTTTACAGGCGGGAAGCCCGAAAATCGTTCTCAGCAAAACGCTGCCAGCAAAAATAGATTCCATTCAATGCTCCATGCCAATCTACAAGTTCACCATTATTAGTATTTTTCCGTGTGTTGGCTATAATTTGTTGACAACTGAGTTAATTTCATTTACTGAGAACATTTTATGGACCTTATTTCTAGAACAAAAAAGTAGATTATAGTATTTTATATATTCTGCGAAAATGCTTGCAAGGATGATTTCCCAGTAGAATATTTCACAGAATGATCGCCGGGTACTCCTATTATGTAACTATTCAATAATACATCAGGACGTTCGACGAACCTTATATTGAGCGAAAGACGTCGACATTGGGTTCGTTGCGTTAAGAGGGACGTGTTGGAAAGTAAAATGATGAAATATGTATCACGCGAATGTATATACTAATAACATATGAAAGTAGTAACATTTGCCATTATTTTCGAATCAAAATGCTTACATAGTTCTATTTATGTAAATTTAATTGACATGGTAACTACCAGATAATTAACAATTATCTCATTAAGGTTCCCATTATATTTTTAATAGAACAATATGATAGTACTTTAAAACCAACTGCAAGAAATTATTGCTTAGTAAAAAAAAGTAAGTAAAGTTCTAATAACTGTATGTTACTCAATTAAAATGACGTATAATTCCCTCTATATAACACGCACATTCTCGATTAACGAAAAAGGATAAAAATTGGAGTAGCTCAGTTCTACGTCAAGAAGGCAAAGGAAAAAAAGAATGCGCGAATAAATGTTCATACAATTCTATTATATCTCAGTTTAATAACTGTGTTCTTAGCGCGCTAATTTTCTAATAAAAATAAGTTCATATTCGATGTGTGCATGATTCTGAATGTTTTACGTGAACTGTAAGTTATAATTTGTCACATATGTGTTTAATAGTGAAAAAAACCCTGATTTCTAAACATGCTTGTGATGTTATAGGTTATCAATGAAGGTACATTTGTATCGTAATTTCATGGCGTTTTGTCTAATAAAGCGTTTAATCATATTTATATATGATTTATATATATTCATTTGAATTTAATCTATTCTCTTCTTTACATGTATATCATTAGTGTAAAATGACGATTTGAGTAGAATGGATTAAGGGCCTTGTCACATTTGAAGACTTGTCCTGCTTTTATTTTCCAACAAACCCGATATCCAATGTATTCCTTATGGGAAACTAAAACCACTGAGCGGTTAAGTAGCTTTTACCACTTTTCAGTTTCCAAAAAGGAATGAATTGGAAGGCAGATGGTGTTTTATGCACATTTTGAAATTTTTAAAATGATTGATTTTAGATCGGCTTCTTAAAACACATATATAACTGATCATTGAACATTCAAAGATCAATGACCCAATATTCAACCACACCAAAATATAGGAGAAAATATGAGTAGGTGCATCAAAATGTCCTTTGGTGCAAACATTTGACTTTGATGGCGTTATATTACGATTTGCAACATTTTCTATAGCTTTACGTCACTTTTTGATATTCTTTTGATATTTGAAGGGGGTAAACTGCATAGAGGTTTCTACATATACATTGATTTATCAGATGAATCATGTGTTGATAACTAAACGCGTCACAAAACATCTAAATTGCATTTAGCTCTCATTTTATTCAGCGGTTGCCTTTGTGCGTATACATGTTTAGCTTTTGTATTGTTTATCGTCTATGCGTTAATCAAAGTAACTTGTATACGTTTATAATTTATACGTTTGGTGTGTTTTATTCAAGGAACTGTGCGTTTATACTTAACACGTTAGTCGTCGACCGTTTAGGGTTGACGTTTATGCTTTATACGTTTATCGATAATGTAGTTAATGTTTAGGGATAATATTTTATGCAATACGTGTTTATTGTTATGGTTAGTTTAGATACTCGCATATAAAAGAAAACCATATATCTATAAGCTGTCATACAACAAAACATGAACTGTTTACATCAACCACATACATAATTTCTTGCAACGAAAAAAAAATATTAAAAGCTGTATGGTTTAAGGGCCTGGCCACATTAGGAGCCCTTTCTTGCTTCTCTTTTCTAGCAAACCTAGTATCATATGCATTCCATATGACAAACAAAAAGCTACGTGCGGTTAGGTAGCTCCTCATAAGGAATGCATTGGAAGACAGGTTTTGTAGGAAAAAAAAGTAAGGGCTTCCCATGTGGCCAGGCCCTAACATAAATATGCATAAAGATTTGGAGCCCTTTTTCAAGAAAATGCGAAAAAAAACACACTTGGGCCAACCCACGGAACCCTTATCTTAACCACACGTCAAATTCTTAACATTAAGTGCAGTTTCAGAATGAAAGAAGGGTCATAGTTTTGAATGATAAATATTCACGTGCAAATTATACACCACAAAAGCCTAAATGTTATTATCATACAGCATGTTCATAGTGTTGAAACATAATAACCATATGTGTTTTATGTCATTTTACCCTTTCGGTCAAAAAGTATTCTGATTTACAATGGTTTTGAATATATATATATATATCGATGATGTAATTTGAACCGTCTCATTAAACTAATACATATTTATCGCGATTGATGCTTTGATACGAATCTAATAACCATATAATAATATGATGTCAATATATAGTTAACAAACATTGAGGGACACTCCCTGCCAGGTTGTACTTAAACTAGCACTGTTGTCATTTATCATATTTGAACAATACCACAGATATACAAGAGGTGTTCAGTTTAATTTGTTACACTTTTTATTTTTCTATAACTATAAAACTTGCAGACTTCTAGTTTTAACATATGTTTTGACGTGGGATCGATGTCTATAATATATAAATCTTCCGCGTTTTGGCCAACTGCGAAGAACCCTATCAATTACATTCTGGTGGGGTCGCTCCAGATAGTTTTGAGAGCATGCTTAAAACCAGCTAGGGTCGGTAAGGATTTCTTCCGTAGCTCCCTTGTCAGGATGCAACAAAAAATGAAATCCATGGGGACGGCATCAGGTGATTTTGGCCTCCACTCTTACGGTGAAACATATTTTATATCGGCGTCGTCGAGAAACTGCAGCGTCCATATTGTCGTATGTGAAGATTCGCTGCCTTGGTAAAACACCATGTTGCTTTTAAATTATCCTGGAATCTAACGCGGTACATATTTTCTCACAAAAAGCCCAAGACCTTTTTGAATATAGATATCTAAAACCACCTACACCTTCTTATCGATAATCACAAGGCTAGTTTTCCCGTGAGCACTCACTCCGACCCCAACCATGATTCAAGGAGCACATTCTTCGTGATTGGCTGACTTCATATTATACCCTTAGAGTTGACCCTGTCAAACGTAATAAACTCGTATTTTTCCAAAATTCCCACATAGATAAAACAGTGCAAAGTCAGGTATAACATAATTTCTCGATTTCCTTGCGTTGAGTATCAGGAACGGCCTCCAGGATCTTTCCCGTCGTTTTTTAACCGTGGCTTGAGTATGCTGATGAACTTTCGGCTTTTTCTTTACTCGACATTTGATTATGTGTTTTATAACATGATTGATACTTCCTCGATTCAATGCTAATAAATTCGCAATATCGCGTTTGGTGGCTGGGTCTGTTTTGAAAATCATAGTCCGGATCTTCTTGACCACATCGGGAGTAGCCTAGGGATACCTCCTACAAACGACGTGCTTTTTCTTGTTCAAAATTACATTTTGTCTTTGTTTTCTGTTTCTGGTTTTTACATAATGAGTAGTCATTCGACTGACATCAAACTCATCTCGATTGAGATGTCTCTGGATCTGTGAAAGACCCGATCCAGATTTCAAAAGGCAAAAAAATAGTACCTTCAGGCTTTCCAGCATTGTTGTGTCTTAGTATTGTTGAACATTAAAACGGACTAGCTATAATAAAAATATAAGGGCCCACGCACACTATTGTAATAGGGATTTTATAGGTTTCACACAGTGTGCTGTATTTACAGCACAATCAAAGTGTAACAAATTAAACTGAACACCTCTTGTAATAGGATGCTGTCAATTATTAAACATTCAGGTTAGCGCCCTCCGTTGCTGTACTTAAAGTAACACACCACCAGTATAACACGATATTTATATATACTATGGTAAGTCTTTCTAACCTTTCAAAGCCTCACGATCGAATTATATGATAAACCTTGTTAAGTAAAGTTGATTGACCCTAAACTAAATTATGATGTAAATGATAATTGATAAGGAAGAACGATGCTTGAGCCTCGTGTGACCTATAGACTCTCATACTGCCCCTCGCGGTTCACATTATCTTTAATGAAAAGTGAGAAGGGCACCCCGTGACATATTTTTCAAAAAAATGTGAAATCAACTTAAAACAACATGACAATAAATAAGAACAAAAAAAAGGTTTTTAAACATTTTAATTATGCAACAATGTGTTCCTATTGTCCAAACCAGCTGCGCCTTTTCTCCTCTAATAGCCAGCTTGGAACAGAAAAAGAGCACCTTCTGTGAAAATCGAAATGTTGAATATAACCAAATGTCGTTTCTTGCAAAAACAGTTTAGTAGACAATTGCCATCCCGATAAATTACATTTAATATAATCATTCTCACTTATTATTGTGAAAATTAAGACATGTTCACAAAGGTGTTCCTCAAACTGCTGAAATATCCAAGCAAGACTGAAAATTGTCAAACCAGCTGTCATTTGGTGGGAAACGCCTTTTTGGGGAACAGCTCGTGAGGTGCTCTTCTTTCATGTTTCACAGCCCAGACGATTTGGACGCGACGTTGACTCGACGTTATCACTTGGTCATACGTCTGGATTTCGACACAACGTGGTTGCTATGTAGGTGACGAAAAGAACGTAACAATAATGTTACTATGTAACTAAAAAATAATATGTTAAAATTTATGTTTTTGTTGCATTTTTAAATATATCATTCTAAAATAATAATGTTTGTCCGAAAAGATATTTCTGTGCACTAAACATTGGCATTGGTATACAAATGGCCGTTTCATTGAATGTCGTTTTATTTCGTAACACCGGATATCTAAAAATGCATAAATTAACATGAGAACCAATCTGTATGTCGGGGAATCGTTGTTATGACTTTAAAATATTATACCATTTATTTTTTTTCCAAGATGACCTAGATATGTAACAACATATAGGTTTTAAAATGCTCGTGGCAATTGCAAACATTTAGGCATGTCAATAGGAAATCCAGTGTTCGATATTTATTAATAGCGCAATATTATTATTGATATGTAAATATAGACTTTCGATAATGCATCATATTAAAAACATTGTTTTATAGATTTTTGTTAAACCTGGCATTTGGAACAATTTTATCATATAAAGGGAATGCAGTGGAAGTGTAATACAGATAAAGTGATGCATCAACAATTGAGATATATTTTTCATATTTACACATACATGTATATGTATAATATTATCATTGGTGAACCATATGTGCGGAAGACTCATAAATGAATATGCTTTCAGTTTGAATGTTACCAGGCCCGAATACTGTTCATTGATTTTTTGTAACCAAAAATATTAAAATCACGTTTTTGTTTTAGCACTCGTGTTGCACTGATGTTCTTATTATAATCTATCATTGCCGTAAAAACACAAATGCTAATATATAAGTTATTCCTAGTTTCAACTTAAATTGCTATTTGGCCTTTTGGGGTTCCTTAAATTAAATTTGTCACGCAAATTCTATGAAGTTCTCCTAACTTATATAACCTAATATAATAATAGTTTGTAAATAAATGTAATTCTCTTAATGTAATTATATATATCATAGATCATAGATTATAATTACATCATAACGTGAATTAAAGTAAGTTTAGTAAGTTCTGAATGCATGTTACAGAGTTATTACATCATTAAGTTAATAAGGCGCACCCAGTATGTTGTAAATGAGGTTTTCTATCGAAATCTTATAATGTTACTATCAATTACCTAATTTTTGTTAAGAGTATATTAAGGTTATTTTAATCAAACTCGCATGTAATGGTGATTGTATCAATATATAAAGACAGCGGTTAATTTCCTAAAGCACAAGAAAAAGGGAGGCATACATAATTAAAATACGCGGGGCAACCCTAGCTATCCCAATTGGCAAACGACCTCCCAAGGACGTACTAATAACGTAGTGTTACGTCCCAATGTCCGAGGCTCAAATAGAACGCAGCTACCGTGTCAAAATGAGACATCATAGCAATATCGTAAAATGACGTTCTGAATATTTAATTACATACATATGCAGAAATCTGGAATTCGGCACTTATTAGACGTTTAAAGGAAGTGGTATAAATGTCGCCCTGATGACACTTTATATCAGACGTCCAACTGATGTCACACTATGAGGTTGTAAGAACATCGTATGGTTGCCGGTGTTACGTGCAAAAAAGCCCGCCGTATTCAAAAGCCCATGGGGCTTTCTAGTATGCAACTGTTCACGTGCAAAAAGGCCTGCTTTGTGCAAAGAAGCCTGAGTCGTCTTATCTAAATATCCTATGCAAATATTTGAGTTTTATCAAGTGGTGATAAAGGGTTGTTTAATTGAAAATGAAAATAACTGGAAATGAAATAAAAATTAACTATCACACTTATATTGAACTATATCAAAATCATTTACAGCTAGATTAAAAAAATACTCCAAGAATAATAACAAACCAATGATCATAGTGACAGCATATCTGAATATTTAATTTATCATTTCATGTTTAAGCTTTAATTGCAAATGTATACATATCTATTCATTTAATATTGTATCAGGCAAATTTAAGTATTTAAAAGAGAAAGACATGGACATTAATAATATTGATAATAAAAAAAAATATTTTCTATTTTGTATCTAATTTAATTGAAAATCATTAATAATTGGTTATCTTCACCGTTGATAAGCTCTCACACATAAATACTTACATAAACAGATAAGACGACTAGGATTTTTTGCACGTTGTGAACTTAATGATTTTCTAGCCGTGCACGAATGACTGAGTCGTCTCGCGATTAGTGATAAGACAAAAAGCCAGCCCTCAAGAATGTGACAATTTGCTCATGTTCATAAAGAGAATATAGAGTAACGGGGACTTTTGAGCACGACGGGCTTTTTTGCACGTAACACTGGGACTTAATCCGATATACTATGAGGACATCATTAAAAGATCATCTTCATAAAAAATCTTATAATTTACACTAGTGGCGAATACCTCACCAAAATGAAAATTTTCTTATTTAATTTTTAGCACTAAAAATAGATTTTTTTGAAATTATCTATTAAGAACTAATTGGTGTTTTATATTCAAAACATGTTCCAATTTCCAAAATAAAAAATAATGGGTTAGAAAATCATCTTCAAACCAAACATAATATTTCTTACAACTTGTGATCGCTGAACGCTGTATATTGCCTTTTACTACATGGAATCGCATTGAATAACAACATATTGAAATATAAATAAAATGACATGTTGCATTGTGTTCTGGTTATGTATTTAATTGCTCACTATTATCTTTGGTTAGAATAACATTCTCAGAAATGTTCTTTACATGGATGTTTGAATCACAATCAGTAGCTTCCATAACCATTATATGTTGATATAAATATGATTATCGTATTATATAACAATATGATTTATTCTTTAAAAAAACAATTATTGTATCGCTGAAATAAGCGAAATAAATATACAAATGTGTACTTATCAAAACAAAACAATTTTTTCTTCTTTATTATGTTATAGTGAAATGTGTCAAATGAAGGAAAATAGTCATAACACATATGGATGAGGACATTTATTTACAGTAAAAAACATGCTCTTTAACTTTGAACTAATCGATCCTAAACAAATTCATCTTAATAACATTATTTAGATGTATCAAATACATCATTATCAGCACACTTCCTTTCAATTTGCTTACGGTAAATATTTTGGTCAGTCTGACATTTTAGTAAATACATAATTTTCATATGAAATAATTACTTTTGTGGAATCATAAAACATTGCAGATATTTAAAGTCAATAAATGGAACTTTCTATATTCATAAGCAACAAAATAATTAACAAATAACATCGACATATTTTACACGTTCGTATAAATAAGCTTTCGAATTGCCAAATCGAAAGGCGCATATCAGAAAACATACACACTGCTTTTGTACAATTTTTAAAAAAGTGGTGGAATAAACAGCAGTTTAAGATACATATTTTGTGTGTATATGTTGACGTTATTCTAATAAACATATGTATATGCTTACAGCAATTTACCCTGTAAGAACGCACTGTTCAGGTACATTAAACATGCTCACAATGGCAATGCATTGAAATATATTAATTATCATTTCTACATATGTATAAAATGATAAAAACTCAATCCAATAATTCCCCAACGGATGCTAGTAACTGTATGTTATGATCTTGACAACATGTAACATGTAACAAGTTTCGTTTGTATAAATAAGGACACTTTATTCTTGCCTCTAACATGTTCGTCCAATAATTCCCCATCGCATGCTAGTCACTGTATGTTTTGATCTTGGATCCAGTTTGAAATATCGAGTTTGTATTTCTTCAGGTAACCAATTCACCACTTTTGTATCGCTATCATTGTTTCCTGAAATGTAAAAACATAGAACTATCAACATTTTCATTAAATATAACGCTAATTTTAATATAATATTCATATTTCCATACATTATGAACCATACATTATGTTAAATTAGTGTCGTAAACATAGTAACTGGTTTAGAAAAAAAACATGATTATTACTTGCATAATACAACTTTATAACTCTTTCCCTCATATGTCAGCATTTATAATCATTCAAATTTATAACTATTATATATAATGCCGAAATTGAATTACATATAACTAAAATGTGATTACAAAGTAGAGTATAAATCCCCATATAATGCAAACAAATAAGGACGCAAACCATTAAATGTAATAGCATACCCATTATCATCTCCAACTGCAACCAAACTGTTGCTGTTCATGCCATACCATAGATAATAAGACGTTGCCACTACTTAAATCTATTCTTACTCTGCGCGACAACCCCATAGATTGAGAACGAATAAATAGATATTTCCTAAAACCAGCACTGATATTAACATTATCACGATATGTGTTATAATCTTACCATTGAAAGTCATTGCAGCCCCATTAATATCTCGTATTACATCTAAATCACTGTTATCGGTTCCATACCATAGTTGATACGATGTAACCCACCAGCTATGTCTATGGTTGCCTTGGGTGACAACGCCATAGATAGAGGTTAATGTTCGAAAGTCAACGATTATCCATTCCAAGGCTGTACCGGATTCTACACGCCATCCACCTTACAAAAATGAAAATGTTTTGTTTTTCATATTAAGATTACGGCCTTTGCTAAGTCAAATAAGCTACTGTTATTTCGTGTTAATGGCGATTCTCCATGGTTTTCGTTTTCGACACAATGAAAGTCTGACACATAAAACTAAATGGTGCATAGATTTTGAACGGTTTTCGCAAACCAATGTGACAATCTAGCACACCGGTAAGCAATGTCTAAAATTACAAAAGTATACTAGAAATATAAAGTACTCATAGAGCACAAACATCTGCGATCATTTCCTTCCAAGTTACATTATACAGGAGTACCCAACGACGGATAGTTTTAGAATTGTGTCTGGTATCTCTTATTTTATTATGAATCTAATTCATTTGAAGCTTAAAGTGACGAAATATTATTCCTTTGAGTAACAAATTTATTCTTTGTTTGTCAGCCAGAAAAACCCGAAATTCGTTGCCAACAACGTTTCAAATAAGATAAGATATTATTTAATTATTCATGCCCCTCTGAGGGTCCATCAACATAAGTATATACCGATTTCGAGCCCTTATTTTTTTTCAAAACGGAGTATATTTCGTGTAATTATTCCACACTTTGGACCCTATGTCTTTCAATAAAACAAAAAGGAAATTTCCATATTTCTTCTATTCTGTAAAAATGTCACTAAAAAGATATCCCAGCAGAATAGATATTTCATCGAAAAATCACTGGCTTCTACTGATAATGAAAGGGTTTCCAAACTATGCAAACACGACTAAATTATGTATGGCAAATTTTGACAAATATTGACAAATGATAATATGTTTATATGATTTATTTTCTAAAAAAGAATATTATTAAAAGTAAAACATTTCTTATGTTGTGATGAGTGATTTATTTTTAAAATATAGATGCATTATCATTCATAGATATAGGCTTTTATTCAAAAGCATATTAGGGTACTCAGTAAAACGCAAGTATTGATCTTGAATCACAGACCCTTTTATAGAGAGTGCTGCTGCTCACACACACACAATGACTCTCTTTATATATTCCTCCCTTCTATTGAGCGATGACGTCGATGACGTCAAGCCTTACAGTGGTTGACAGCTAGGCGATTAAAATGGTGATTGATATCGGGTTATTGTCGCTTTTAAATCTCGATATCTTCTAATTTAATGAACAGATCGACATTAAAACTAGCCTTGCTCTATGTCTAGTATGTCGTCGATAATTCAATGCACATTTTACAGTGTGATTCGTTGTGTATTTGTAGAAAAGTATCGGACACAGACCTGGGATTTTTTAAAAAAAGTCGATCGATTTTAATACCTGCAAAATTTTCGTAAATGAAACGATCGCATATAATCAAAATGTTTAATTCATTTAAATGTCGGACGATTGGCCATTATTTCCAAAAAAAAAGATTATATTTTAACGGTTATGCAAACGTAATACCGATATCAATGTTGTCCAGACACGATCCCTCTGCTATATGACCACTTCGGAAGGTAGACACCGTTAATTCATATTGGGGTACCAGGTCTTTACAGAGTATGTCAGAGTTCTCTCCTGAAATGTTTATGTATTTTATAGACTTATATGTTTTCATTTAATTTTTCATACCTTTCAGCTCAAGTATTATACACTAGTGCATTAGGGTATAATTTATAGTTCCCACACATAACAATAATTCACAAAAAAGAAGTGATGCGGGCATTTCGAGGGTTCATGTTTAGTAGACAGGTCGACAGGTAAACAGGTCAGCAGGTATATAGGTAGACAGGTTGACAGGCCGACAAGTAGACAGGTCGACACGTTTCGGCCAAATACAAAATTATTGTAAAGTTATTTTGTGAATTATATTATACACTAACTATGCACTACGAACCTTTTAAGCACCAAATGAATAATATTTACCTGTCACATTCTCTAATGCTGAAGTATCGAAAAACACATCATCATTTATATCCACAGATCCCATCGTCTCGGATATCAGACAAAGTTGACACACATCATTAAATACATATGCCAAACAATCACTGTCCATAGCACAATATTGTTGGCATAGCGGAAATCCAATGTTATCGATTATTTGATAGGAACATTGTGATAGATAAGATAATATGGTGTTATCTAATACGGTTCGATTGTATCCGCGACATGATACCAGATCGTTAATGAAGTAACTCTGTTTAGCGAATTCTCGTTTTTCGTCCGTGCAAGATGTATATTGTGATAATACAACTAACAAATTTGCTGATGCAATTACAAATATATGTATAAATGTGTTTATTATCATAATTACTTGTTTATAATAATACAACCAAAAAAAAGAAGAATTGTTGATACCGTACAGCGTTTTAATAGACCCAATGTAGCCCCTATCATTTCTTTAGTTTTTAAAAACTTTTAGTATGTAATTAAATAGATCATTCTATAATTTAAACTGCTTAGTTTATCAGACATTCATATATGCTAATATATCATAATAGCCGATGACCGATAACATTAATATGGCTTTCAGTTCATTGCTATAAATACGCTGGCCTTGGATATAGTAACTGAATAATTAAAGTAATTGCACTAGATTATGCGCTTGCATTGACAACAATGCGGCCTATGTCTTTTTATAGCCATCCAATTAGCTATAGGATAAAAGTGAGGGTCTGTATGTTAATTGAAGTATTGTACAGTTCCGATGCTCAGTCAAGAAACATATACAGTGTTTTGAGTTATTCTAATTAACGTGAATAGTGTAAATTTAATAGATATTTTAATATTCGTAAACAGTTGTCGATTAAACACCTATATTATTTTTAAAAAGTTATACGGTTAATAAGCTATAATTTATTTTGTTCATTTGTTTCCATTGTTTTCATTTTAATAACTAAATCATGTCATTTGTATGGTGAAAACATTACAAAACAAAAACACGATGAATATAAACAACAATCATACAAGAAACTGATTCTCAACGTCATACCATTATCATATTGATATTCGAATGGTTCATGACTGTGCATGGTCAATTAATCATTCTTGATCTCACAATGAATATACCATGAATAAGTTAGAATGACCTATCGCTTGGAGTGCTCTTTGCTAAGCAATATTATGTATGCATCATCAATTTGAACATACGGTTGACTTAGTAACATTAATAGCCGGCTTACATGTAACTGATATTTGCTAAATCAATCTAAACTGTGAAATCAAAATTCATTATGCCCAATCAATATGATCTTGAATAACTATGTATTGTGTTACCAATATGAAAATAAGAATAAAACCTGACTTTATTCTGTTTTGAATGAGTTAACTTTTGCCAAATAAAATAAGTAAGAGTTAAAGTAAATATATATTATCATATAAGCGTAAAACGTATGTCATCTAAAATACTAAATATATATTATTATTGTACACTGTATGTACAAGGTCCACCAATATATCACTTTTATATATTTCATTCACAAATATATCCTTATCATGTAAGGGTGCAGCTTGATTTGTTTAATTTTGTAGAAGTCAAATAACATTTTACATCGATATATTTGATTTAACAGACTGAAGAGTTATATTTTATACATACTAGCTAATAAAAATCAAGTATTTATTTCTACGCAATAATGGATGACCCATACATCTGTTTAACTTCACTCAACTCTAGTTGTAACGACTTTAATCATGAAAATGTTGAACGTCTATGCAAATCATTGAATCTGATTTATTTTCGCCGCTCAACCTGAGTCATGCTGAACCGATGATGAACCAACTTACGACGAATATGCTAATATGGGAATCCTTAATGAAGGTTCAGGATGTGAAGATGTTTATTGCAAGATGGGTGTCGAAGTGGATGCACGAAGCCGGAGCCTGAGTGCATCCACGTCGACTCCATGAGTGCAATAAACATCTACACATCCTGAATCTGAATAACGGATTCCCTTTACTACAGGGTACCTTCTGATTTTGATGATTTATAATGACCTATTTGTTTTTTTTAAATGGGGATGATCTAAGGATTGCCCATGATTTTTTTTGCCTTAAAGTATAAAATGCAGGTGATATTGTGTATACATATTGAAACATCATATATAATTGTTAATTGATTATATTACATTTCAGGTTTTATTCAATAAATTCGTTAAAATAAGCTTTTAACATAATTCTTATAGTTCCTCCTCCCATCATTATCCCGAAAAATACAATTTCTTTGCATCTATGGAAAAAGTAGATCAGGTGTTTCTACGGTGCAATACACTTTATATTTGCACCCTGGCCTTTCTCTACCATTTCGTATCGTATTCGTATCGTATCAAAAATACACCCTAACCATGTAGTAAACAATGTTTTAAAATTACGATTGATAATCATAATTCTTGGTTCATTATTCGTTGTTTATTAAATCAATAGTTTTTTAAATAAATTTTTACATCAAATGACAATATGCCATTGCTTAGTTGAAACGAAATACTAGATGAACCATACATGGGTACGCTATCTATATATTATATATTTTTTATCTTCTATCTATCTTCATTCAACCCGAATATTTTACTCATATTTGTAGCACATATTTGTGAAGTATCAAAGATCAATTTAGTCCAATCACATTGTTGCCACTCTGCATGTAACATGTCAGAACAATAACGCCCCATCGTAAGGCGGGCTTGCTCAAATCAATAGTAACTATTGTTCGCTAACTACAGTGTGATCGATAAGATAAGAGAGCGTCATTTAGAGTAGCGCGTTTGAATCCACGACATGTAACTAAATCACTGAAATGATGATATTTACGTGTAAACTCACGATTTCTAGCATGTGTACGTGTACTGTTTATAAGCGTATGGCCTCTCAATATGTAGTGTTGAATTATTACTTATATCAGTATTAGTTGTTTTAACGTCATTTCTAATTATAAAGTTATGAAGTTAATAGCTACAGTGATAACTACAATGTGATTGATAAAAAGGAAAGCTTCATTTAGACTAGTGCGTTTGAATCCACGACATAAGACTAGATCACCAAAATGATGATATTTACGTGTAAACTCACGATTTGTAGCATGTGTACATGTACTGCTTATAAGCGTATGAACTGTCAATATGTAGTGTTGAATTATTACTTATATCAGTATTAGTTGCGTTAACGTCATTTCTAATTATAAAGTTATGTAGTTAATAAACTTATTCTTCTTTTATAAGCAAATACATTTAAAATATCATAGATATAAGCATTGGTGTGTCAGACAATAACAAAATGATATTTTTGAAGTATATATCATTCAAACTATTTGTGTGTAATGCATAACTAAGGCTTTTTTACACGAAAATCAGCATGAAGCGGCAGCGACATATTTACTTTCTTTACAGGACTAGCAGTGCTCTTTCCCATCATCTCTATAAAGAACCTATAAGTATAGTTGTTGCAGCAACATTTTGTGTAAACAGACCCTAAGTGGACTAGGAACGCTACACTTTGTAAAATAGTCAAATATTCATTTGAAATATGGATGCGCTAGCAAACACTGATTGTCTACTTGCTTTATACACGTATGAACCTGAACCTAAATATACTATTTAATTATGGATAACAATTTCAAACGGTGAGTGTAAGTAGCTATAAGCGCTGATTATATACATTCAATTATGAATGCGTTTTGTCTTTTGATGCTCAGGACGTAATGTTAGATTTTCAATGCGAGAGATATACGTGATGAATTAATCGCTTATGTAGATGGCATGATTCTAATTCATGTGTAGTCTAATTCAAAGTGAATAAATGTTCAATATCTATTTTAAATTCATGTTGAGTATTTATCAAATAATACCGAGTTTCACAAAAAAATCAGATTCCAAATTTGTATCGTACTTAAAAGATTACCATGAATCATGTTATTTGAATACGATACATAATTATAGCACGGGTTTAGACATTCACGAACTTATTTGACTTATTTAGGATCACAATAAAGATGATCTTATTGTTTTATTCGATATTCGATCTATATCTTCATATTCAATCTATATCTCCTACTCTCAAAATTTGGTCTGTCAATGTTTCCCTTTTCATCCTTATGTTGTCCGTGTCTTTTCTAATTTTGATACACTGTATGAATTTTATCAAATAAACCGAAATTAATGTCTTGCAATTAAATGTGAAAAACATGTATTCTAAATACTTCAAATGATCCAAAGAAATGTTATATGATGTGTATGTACGGTAAGTTCCGTGTATCTTATCATAGATATGTTAATACAATTATGTGTTGCTTTCCAAGTAATTTAAACCTACACTTACGTTTGCTATATTATAGAAATAAGAGCAATGATGTTATACTGTGTTATTGTAAAACAATTGTCAAAACAAAGCACGACTGCCAACATTGTGCAAATATAAATATCCAAAAACGAGTTTGGCTGTTTTAATCATGACATATGGCTTGGAAGTTTGACATTTACACTCGGGTCACAGAGTGGTCTTATTCTCTTTTTTTATGGAAGCCTAATCAGTTTGAGTCTGCTCGTGATATTAAGGAATGTTTTGTCTTGGCTCCTGAGTGTTTTTTTCTGAAAAGGTCAAGTGGCCTCATATCTTCTATGTGGAATGTTGTTTGAAAATAGAGGATTAACACGCGGATGATAGAGTGGTCTAAAACTGTGTTTTGCTTGATGTCTCAACCCTTTGAGCGTTTTTGTTTCAATAAATTACTTATTGTAATGTCATTGTTTATGTTTGCACAATGTCACACAGAACATTTCACATAGTCAAAACGTTTCAATTGCTTCCAGTTTTCTGAATTCTTCAGCCTTGATTATCTGTAATTCGTCGTTGTAAGCGAATGAAAGCAGTATGGTAAATTGAAGTATATCTACATCAATAAGTTTTCAAGTGTATCATAACAGAATGTATATCTTCATTTTGTGAAAAATCATAAACAATCGTGACATTGTTTACATATAACTGAATCCAATTAGAAGAATAATTGTATAGATTTTGCCATAATATGTACTTCATGGTGGTTTCCAGATATTATATATAGTGGCATATTTATAATGTGTTTGATAGTATCGTCAGAGATGTGATTTGTATTTCGAAGAAAGGATAAACATAATATGGCAAATGAATATTGGTTGTATGGTCCATTTACACATGTTTACATAATTTTATTTTCAAAAGTAATCAGTAAACGTTATTTATATCTTCATTTTGTTTTTTTTTAAATAAATTTCCATATACTAAATGTATTGACTTAACAATAGTTTATTTGATAATATACTAAGATCCTGTTATTTATAACAAAGGATATACATATTATGGCATACTATTATATGGAATAGTTGTTTTAAAATTATTTATGATTTACTACGCCGAAAGCTGGACGTTTACTAAAATACTCATATATTTTGATGAAAATATCTTTATTTAATAACACATTAATACAATAACTATATTATACAACACATATTGTAGATATTGTAGATATGATCACTCATAAATGATTGAGACATTCATAAGAATATTTACAAACGTATCGAAGTTGCATACATTGATCTAACAACCACAGGCTTATAGAAATGTCAAGACATAATATAACGTGTGATAAAATAACTATATATAATTTATGCATTAACGTTACATTTAACATATTATTTGTCTTAAAACATTCAATAACAATCATGAGGCTATGCCCGTGATAATAAAATGTTCTCTTCAACCTAGATCAATCATAAATCCATAAGGTTCATTATATTTTAATGAAATAAATAAAATTAATGCATGGCTACCAACAGTTATCCTATATAAGTCTAATGTTTAATACAATTAAATTATTTATTCCTAGAGTAGAGTGACATACGGGGTGACATAATTGTTAAAACGGACGTCACCCAGGCCCTTTTAATGCTGGTTTAAAGCAAGTCTCCACCCCATGTTTAAAAACGTGCATAAAAACCTACATACCTCAAACCATCAAGTAAAATGCGTTGAAAGTGGTAATAAAGTAGATAATCCAAAACTAAGGAATAACAACTTCATTCCTAATATTTTTTAAACATAAAACATGCAACATTGATAACTTTTAATCAATTAATAAACATATTGACTCGAACGTGTGTTTATTTACAAGTTCCATTGTTCTTATGCATTTGCGTGCTCACGTCACAGTATTTCTACGCAAAAAAATGCGTCACAATAGGGCTCGTATTTATGACGCTTACGTTTGTAATGAATCATTGTTTTTTCAATGTGCGACAATTGTGTTTATATGCATTGTGAAATGATGGAAGGTAGTTTCGTAGGCAGTAGGTGAATAATTTGGTTTTTATAACGAATATATTTTAATTTCAAATACTAAAATGGACATAAAAACTAGAAATTTTTTTTTAAATAGATTACATTTATTAGTAATAATCGTTTTATT
>LQRL01109729.1:0-24947 GCA_001703475.1 Hydroides elegans | reverse complement strand
CAACATATTTGGCTAGCAGCTAGGCGAATTACTCATATATCTTTAGAACAATGAGCGTATCCAAGGCCGCCTTAGCAACGAGTGCTGACTAGTGGTCAGTATTTCCGCCTCTCAAGGCCTGGTCAAATAACATAAAAAGAGGGGCCCTTCGGTTTCTCATTGCTCATTCTTTGGGAATACGTCTCGACGCCGCAACCATGGAATTATCAATAAAATAGAAGGAATTTATATATTGTGTTTCTTGGATAATTTCTTATTGCGATCCGATACGTCTCTACCTTTGAGCTCACAACTGCTCCCAAATAGAATTATTGCACATTGTAATTGTAATTTGATAAGTCAAAATGTGCCTCAACAAAATTGTATTATTATTATTGTCTTTCATATTGTGATTGTATCTTTAAGATATCCTTATATCTTTTAATGACGATAAAGATTTTGCAGGAAGTAAATGCAGTATTTTTGCAGACTTTTGTTTGCAAACAGATTTTTGTACTGTTTTAAACTTATGTATATTTAAAATGGCATAATGATTTTGAATTATTTTGTAAAAATATAAAATTAGTTTAAATTATACAATTTTATAATAATGTCTATTCGGTAATTGTATTATTTATCTGCCACAGTCTTTCTTAAAATAGCTCCTCGGTCCCCATGGTTACACGTGTTATTAATGGAAATACGTCGCTATCAATTTTAACACTCTACTGAGCGCCAAACGCTATTCACCTCTTGTCAACAAACGCCAGATAATAGTTTTCATAAATTCCCTTATCTAGTTTCTAACTAGATGTTTCTAACCAACGTTTTGTCATTCCGTTATTCTGTTCATTGCGTATTTTACATGGATAACCTTTTACTCTATCGAAACTACGCCAACGAATTCCAGTACCATTGTTCCTGATTGGAAATAGGGGTAAATATTTATTTTAGAAATGCTTTTTATATTCAAAATTGAAATGAAAATGATAATTGTAAACATCTAAATATGTCCTCGAGCAATACTGTTTAAAGTTTTAATAGTTTTAATAGATTCATATTTTAAAATATTCATTTAATGATATATTATTTGAGCATTTATATTGTTTATATATTATATGTTGTTTTATTATGCATGCGTAATTCTTTCAGTTTGAAAATGGCGCAATCACAGTAAAGACAACGCCCCTGGAGGCCTACGATTTCGAACTACTACAATATCTGACTTTCATTCAAGCTCAGGAGCAAGGCATCCAGGTGGTGTTGGGTGAGAGAAAAACAATGGTCATCAGATGTGCTGATCTGTCCAGGCTACACACCATCATTTCTCGATATATCCCAAACCTAATTTTCAAAAAACTACTATGTGGACGTCCGGATCCCCAAATTATTGAATGAAATACTGCCGGGGCGCCTGGAGTCATCACAAGAACGTTTCATATGTTAGAAATTAGAATAAGTTAGGAAAATAAGAAGTTTAAATAATAATTAAGGCATCACAATTGGTGGTAAAAATGACAATAATACATTTTCTGATATTTCTTCGAGGACGAAGTTTTTTTAGGGATGGTGTGTACCGATACCGTAATTTTAGCTTTTGGAATACAGTTTTTCTACTAATTTGGGCCAAAATCTCTTTCCTGAATTCGCTCCCAATGAGCTTTATTTTGTCTATTTTGTTTTTCGACATATTTCTATCATACAACGTTCTTGCTTAAAAATCTAGGGGGGAGCATTGTTACTTGAACTACGTCAATTTCACGTCAGTCTTTCTCAAAATAGCTACTCGATCCCCATGGTTATACGTGTTATTAATGGAAATACGTCGCTATCGATTCTAATAGTCTGCTTAACGCCTAGCGCTATTCTTCTATTGTCAAAAAAAACCAGGTAATAGTATTCATAGATTCCCTTATCAACGGTCGAATTATGTTTCTAACCGACGTTTTTGTCATCCAGTGATTATGTTCATTGCGCATTTTACATGGATAACCTTTTACTTTATCGAAACCACGCCAACGAATTCCAGTACCATTGTTCCTGATTGGAAATAGGGGAAAGTATTTATCTTTGAAATGCTTTTAATGTTGAAATTGAAAAGGAAATGATAATTGTAAACATCTAAATATGTCCTTGAGCAATGCTGTTTAAAGTTTGAATAGTATTGATAGATTCATATTTTAAAGGCATTTATTTAATGATATATTATGTGAGCATTTGTATTATGTATATATTATATGTTGTTTTATTATGCATGCGAAATTTATTTATGTGACAATAGTCAGTCAAATTGTTTTGATAACTTTACATTTCGGCCTATGTAACAGATCCGCCTCTGAATTGCTCTAGCTTTACCTATATAAAAACACCAAAATTCGTAACTATCTTTTGGCCAGATTTTGCTCTTGGACCCAAATATCACTCTTAAAAGCATTAGTAAATCTCGGAAAACTCAACAGAAATTATAAAAACTCTTTCGTTATCGTTTCGGCTTTCAGGCAAAATCTCACATATACTTTTACAACCTTTTGTACCAAATTCCTAGGGATTGTCGGGACGCGATTACGTCGCGCCCACCTTCCCTTTATAAGCGCGGACTTTGGAAACTCAAAATTCAGACCGAACTTTACTTTTGGATTATTATCTGAGTAAGTCACTTCTTTTATTTTTGGTTCTTTTTAAATAAACAATTTTTGAACTTTGAAATTTAATGCGTTGTCTTGATCGAAACATAGAAGCTTCGAAACTGTGAAATTAAATTAAATGCATTGTCTTGATCGAAACACAGAAACTTAGAAACTTTAAAACTAAATGACTTTAAATACAAGTCAACGTAATTATTTTACAAATACAAATTAACTTAAGACATTTCAACTCATAAACAATCTAAAATATGAACAATAATTCATAATAAAGCGATCCCGATTCAATAGTGATCGATGCTTCGAGTATAATATTTTAGCAAAGTTATTGGGGAAAAAAACGGATAACAAATAGTTGTGACAAAAACATATTCAATTAAATTGGAATACATTTATAAATTTATTAATCAGTCAATCAGTTCATTTCTTATTTATTTAATTTTATGAACATTTATGCATTTAATGAACATTTATGCATTTCATGAACATGAATGTTCTTCAAATAACGATGATTCAATCGATGTCTTAAACAAGAAGAAACCCCCCCCCCCCTTTGTTTTTGAGGACGAGATATCCAAAAGAACCATGTTATTGTTCACTTTTGAGGGCGAGTCATTTAACAAAGCCTTTAAGCCTTTTTTATGGCGATTTGGTTTTTGGGGCGAGTTGAATTTGAGTTCTCCAGAAATCTATCCGCCACTGTAATGTACTTGTTAATCTACAAAATGTTTAAGATTCAACGTTGTTTTTGGTAATGAAAAGTGTGATTATGAATTATATCTTAATGTGTTTTGTCTAAAACAATCATTTGTTCGAGGCGGCGCATGCGCGCGCAGCGTCGCTTTTGGCGTATATAAACCGAAGCGCCGCCCTAGCAAAGGGTTCCGTCTAAAATCTAGGTTCCATCTAAGTTCCATCCAAGTAAAATTCAAAATTTAGAGAAGTAAAGTTGCTTTTTGATTTTTCAATGAAAGTTTGCATAATTTGGACTTCGTAAATGTTTGGGAAATCGGCAGAAGAAAACAGTAAATAAAACGAATTTCTGACAAGTTATTTGAATATTATTGCTCATAGAACGATCCTTTTTAAACTGTGTAACAGTGGGAGTAGGAGCAGACCTCCATAAGAATTTTAAAATTTCTTCTGTCAGATCCCGTTTATATCTTAACAAAGTTCATTGTATGATTAAATGCATAATGGTAAATGTATTTTGAATTAAAGTCGCTTGTACATCAGAACATACACAAATCTTATATCATTCAGACAAATGCTAAATCTAAGTCTCTTAAAAATTGTTTCTGCTGCAACCTATGGCAATCATTGAAATATAAAGTTATGACAAAATATAGAGTCTATGAAAATTATCAACCATTGAGAAAAACTGTTTATAAAGCATTGGGAAAAAATATGTACTGTGTCGAGATAATATTCAAATAATATATTTCTTTACTTATGAAAAAACACAATCAGTCACAGTGACTTTTATGTGTCTTTTCAAATTGGTTTAATTGTTTAATTTTATCTCGATTTAGATAATACACATTTGTTATTACGAATCCATATACTAAACGTATTTCCATGGATATAAACATATCTTTAACCTTAAATATAGTTTTTTTTTGTTATGATATGGGTTATGATATATTTGTCCAAAAATTCGCTCACATTTGCGAGGTAATCAAGGTTCTGATTAATGTTTTTTTTATATTTAATTTTATCTTTTAGGCTATTGTAGATATTTAAAATAGTTTTTTAAAAATTATTTTATATTCAGGATAATATATTCATCCAACTAACCAACTTCTTTTGCGAATAGTGTGGTCATGTGTTTTTTTTTTTTAAATTAAATGATATTACTGCTTAAAGAGCAATATAAATAGAGTTTTTTAGAAAATGCACAATCAGTGAAAACACTTTTTCGTAACATTTTCTATGAAAAAAAGGAACATGAGCAGATATTATAAGAATAGTATACATCATTCAAGACATGCATTTTGTAAATGAAGCTTTAGACAAAAAAAAACAATAAAAATCAACTCACAATCAGTCCAACAGACTTTAATGTGCAAATTGATATCCATACTATCGTTAAACCATGTTTTTTCGTAAAATATTCTTTTTTTGCAATATAACAAAATATTCAAAAGAAAAATAAATAAATAAACTTATCTTCGATGTGGCGTCTTCGGTGAATGCAGCTTGTCTGACGAATACGCCGGGCTCGCTCTCTTGGTTCCGACCAAGCTAATAAAATGTATTTTAGCATCCTTGGTTTCGGCTGCAGATGCTATAAACCACTGATAACGGACTAAATCCAATCCCCTCTTATTGATTTTTGCTTCAGCATCTGTCTGCAACAACAGTGTTGCCAGGCAACTATATCAGTGGCGTTGTGTTTTTGCACATAAAAAGTCTGGAGAGCGATTTATGCAGAAGAAGCGTTGTCTCGATTGTTGCTGCACGAATGTTATGTGCGGTCTTTTAGTGCATTTCGCTGTTGATATTTCACCTTATATCTCCGTCAGTTTGATTGCTCAGATTCGTAGTTTTTTTCTTGCTAAATTGAACTTAACTTTGACAATATCCATATAAATGATTTTCTTTGTTCTTATTGGTTTCATATCACAATAATAAATACATGTCCGCGTTTATTAAATATTCATCGGATATTTTGTGTATTGTACTTGATCAATATATTTGTTCCTGCCCAAGTTAACGGCTTTCCTCTTTGAAATAATTAAAATCGTTCATAAATTAAGCAAGTACGGAGCCTAAATCCAGATTCACTTCATTGCATTATCGATTTGATGCAAGTACATGTATATAATAATGTGTTTTTTTTTTTCAGCTCTTCAAATCACAGATTATTCGATATATAACAATATAGCGTTTGTTTCAAATCCATACAATTGCATCGTTTATATTTTAAATAGTTCTAATTTCAATTCCGTTGTTAGATTATTTTAAACAACAATTTATCTAGTTAGTTCACGATCATACACAATGTTATGTTTCTGTTATCCATGTTTTGCTTATCTATTTCTAGCTGCTCAAAATACAGACGCAATGAACATTTGCTCAGTATCGCAGTTGCTGGTAAATGCACGTTTATCCTGAGTGGGGCAAAGAGAGAGATTTATCTATGGCTCCATGGTAACCAGAACATGGTTGCCATTATGTGGTAAATTAACCAGGAGCATCCGAAGAGCGAATGAGAGACATGGTTGTTGCGGTTGTAAATTGCAGATTTTGAGTAATTTGTGATTCAAATTATGCAAGATGCAATGTATTGATTATTATTATTACTATTTCCAAATTCCATTGCTATTTTATATGAAAAGTATCCATCCAAAATTATATCAGTTCTTATAAAAAAAAAATAAAAATAATTCAATATAGTTATATTACAGTAATTTCAATTGATACAGAACTTAATATATAATTTTGAAATCTTATGCTTGTAGTCAGTCAAAAATTTATAAGAAATTAAAGCATCGTGTTCTTCGCTAAAGCTTGTAAGACTTATATACTCGTTTATAAACTCAATACATGTTGTACATCTATGTTTTTCTTGTGCTCATTTGTGTGGGTGTTACCGATTATCTCACTCGCAGTTTCCGTCTTATCCGCATTACATTTTACATGGCATGATTTAGGAGACGTAAACCAACAATCAAAATGCCAAAACAAATGGTCCTCAGCATCTTAATCTTAATTTCTTGAGCAACATTCCAATTACACATGAAACGTATTATTTTGTTTATACCTCAAATACATTAAATCAGGTGTTTTAGGCGTTAATAGTGTGAAAGGAAACGTTTATTTAGGTTTACATATGTCTTTTATAAATTTATTTGATGCCAAATCCTTTCTTTAATTTGTTAGCCGTTGTGATGCTGATTGTATGTTGTTTGGATTCATTACACCATTTTCTTGTGCCTTCTAATTAACACTTTTAAATTATGGACTTTATTTGAAAATTTCACTTCTAACGCAAACCTGTAAAATCATAGTGAAACTAGTTTATTTTAAAGTGATAATCGTTCACGAATACGAAAAGTATAAATCCTCAATCTCTAAAACATTAAATTCAATATCAATGTAGTCACAACAACAGATGTTTCAAAACAAATTCAGAGTCACGTTTCACAAATTAGTTCTCGCGAGGAAATTCTTATAATCTCGATTTTATAGATATAATTTTATCTTGCGCTGCTCTAAATACAACTCCTTGTGTATATCCTTATTTTAGAGTAACAATAACTCTTTAGACTCACATACATAATGATGGTTCCTTATGATATCCATACATTTATTGATCAGAAACGTAATCGAACTTTATGACATCTAACAAAGTCGTTGAAATTGTTCGCTCCGGTCTTGAGCATTTGATGATATGTGTCGCTCATAATTGAACATATATCGTCATTTTAGCAATGATTATTAATCCTTTATGATCTGTGCTCTGGAATCGAACCTATGAACAATCAAATCCATGAGCGATCGCCAATGACACTAATCCCACTGCATCAGTGATTAGAATAATTGCGATTACGATTACAATTGCAATTCAACATGGTGGGTCAGACGTGGTATATGCCAATTAAACGTTTCAAACGTGTAAACAAATGCGGTATTCAGAAACAAAATCGAAAATGGGTACTTACATGTAATTGGTATTAATATAATAAGATACAAGTTCATCGCCTCGAAATTGGTGGACATTCTCGATAGCATTCCTATCAAATGTCAATGTTTTGAATTTCAAAGTGATCTGTGCCCGGGGTAAATCGTTGCTTTAGCGTACGTGTGCTAAACGCCTAGCGAAAATAATTTTATTAGCCATATAAGAATTTCTTTTAAGCTAAATTTCTTATTTGAAATAAGATATACACTGTATATATATCAATTCACTTTGTCTGAGTCTATCAAAGATGTAGGTTATTTTGAAAAAAAACAGGATGACTTGAGGCGAGTGCCAATTAATTCTTAGACTATCATTCTACTTGCATCGACCGCATATATGCCGCAACGTGCGCAACATGTTTCTTACGTTTTGGGCAATAATTGTCGACAATATAACCGCGGATGACTACATGATAATTGTGAAGTCGAAAATGTTCACGGATGTGTTGGAGACTGGTATTTACCCTTCCTAGGAGTAGTTGTACGAGACCTTCACGATCTGGGAATTTCTGGCGATACGTTATGTAAAATTCTATCTTGATGCGTCCAATCTCGATTCTAATGGGAATTTAACTAATGCGCTACACAATATGTGTGTTTTTTTTTGTTCAAATTTCGTGCATACTGATCGCACATTTCCGTTTCAATGCCGATATAGCCAAAGGATCACTTCTTAGCTATCAAAAATTATTTGGTGCCATCTAGAAACACCATTAATTTGCATGTATATGTTATATGTACATGTATATGATCGCTTACTTTTTGTTGAAAAAAAAAACGTATAATTTGCCATGATATATCTGGTACAAGAAATGGCAAGTTTAAACATTCGCACTCATTCAATATAATTTAGTAATCAATGTTATATTGGTACATCATGTACATTATGAATTATCTAAATGTTATAGCATCCCTTACATTGACATTAACAATCCGGTTAAATATATTTTCTTTCAATTTAAACTCGTCTTACGTAACGTTATGTTTTACATTCATTAACTTCTTACTTTGGGAGGAACAGATACCCAGAAGTATGATTTCAGCTATTAACTCTACTTAAGATATGACACATATTTGACTAAGAGTTAAGTATTCACATTTGTGTTAATATTGAGTTTAACGCAAATCCGTTCTGCATGTACAGGAGTTAGAACCGTGAATCTGTTTATAGCTCTGCCGACTGAACCGGTTTAAGCACAAAATCTCCAAAGGATCGAATACCCGCTATTATGCCAGTTAGTTTACACTAGTGACGTCATTCCTTTGTATTCAGAGTACATTATTTTTTGTAATGTACTACTATGAGTCCATTATTTTAAATAATGGACTCTAAGTTGGAATATAATGGACTCTCAAATTTCTGCGTTTGAGATCATTGACATCGTTATAAAGAAAACACAGGTTTCCCAATTAACCTTATCTGGAAAAAAGCTACACGCTGAATGGTAACCACATAAACGCTAAACAGTAAACGGTGAAACGCTAAATGATAACCGTAAACGCTTAAACGTTAAACGATAATAGCTAAACCCACATAGCCTCATTTATGAAACACCTTTAGGCGCGTTTACGCAAAATAAAAGTATGAAAATAATGTCAAAAAAGCCCGATTTTGGCGTGAACAGATGGAAATAATTGCTATGTTTTTGAACAAAAGTGGTTTTCGAGCTTAAACGCTAAACGCTAGAAATGGTATAGTGTTATAACTACGCGGCGCTATAGTTATTAATACGCATTATTCTTAATATCAGCACACATTTTAATTTATATAATTTTGACTAATGCTTATTTGTTTAAATATATTATATTTGTCCTCCGCCGCCGCGTTAGCGAGAAGCGGAAAACTATAGTATTCAGTCGTGTCTGTCCGTCAATACAAAAAATAATTGAACTATCAAATACAAAATCAAAAATTCTATACGTCAATGGCATTGTAAGACCAATGAACCATGCCTGTCCGTCCGTCCGCCTACCCGTCTATCCGTCGACACCATGGGCACTACTTTGTACGGACAACATATCGGTTATCCCTCATGGGATTTCGTTTTCCTTTTGCACATGGAAAGAACATATATTTAAGCTGTGCGTGGGCGTACCATATGCGTAGGCGTAGGCGTATTTCAAAAATTGTAATTTTGGCGAATTTTTCCGAAAAATGGTGATTTTTGGACTTAGCGTAATAATTGATGGCAGTTTGTACAGTCGAGTTCTCGGCTATTCCTCGATGGGTTGTATTTTCCTTTCGCACATAGAATGACCATATATTGAAGCTGTGCGTAGGCGTATTATTGTTTTTAAATCTCAATAATTGTAATTTTGGCGAATTTTCGAAAAATGGTAATTTTTGAACTTAAACTAGAAGGTACGACTATAAAAGCAGCCAAATCAACCCTTTTCGATTTCATTTTTCACTCATTGCTCGAGGTGTAAACGTCGATGCACACACCGAGTTTTCTTGATTATTTCTCTAAGTAGGATACCAATCTTTTTGAAAATTGCTCATACCAATTATGAAACATCATGCATGCACTTTCTGTTATTTTTATGAAGAAGTTATGCTTCTGTTTTCTAAAAAATGCATTTGAAAAGTTTTTTGAAAATAAATTTTGAATTTATCACGTGATTGCATTTGAAAATTCTCCAATGAAATGCATGGTGTGTATCCTGATGGACAAGATGTCAAAAAGGCTCGGGGTGGATTGTGAAATCTCCTGAGGTTTTCAAGTGCTGCTGCTAATTATGAGATCCACCGAAAATGCCCATTAATACGTCATTAACACAATACACTGTCAGCGAAGATGTCTGTTTCTTTGGATCTTAATCACCATATCAAATTAATGTGTTTACTAAACAACAAACATAGTGAGTTGCGTGGTAAAACTGGCTGACGAGTCGTGAAAACCCCTCAATATAAGCACAACCCACAGAACGGTGGAAAAATCATTTTTCTTGACGCTCTGCTTTAAGCTCATAGAGAAAGATAACGCGCATATCGTGATGTTGTGAAGACTACTTTGTAAGGACGAAAATGTAAGGAAAACGTTGTGAGAATGACATCGAGAAAGACGTTGTAAGACAGACGTTGTGAGAAAGACGTTGTTAGAAAGACTTTGTGAGAAAGACGTTGTGAGGAAGACATAAAAAAGATTCTGTGAGAAAGAAAAAAAACCTTTGTGAAAAAGACGTTCCTTCGATGGGTTCCATAGCTCTTTTAATTGATTTTCCTAGGTTTTTTTTTCATTTTGCAACTATTGTTGAAGTAGCGGAGGACTTGATCAGTTTCACTGATCTTTTTGTTGATAATATTTTTTCGACGTTTTTTATCTAATTTATGGGCATATACAATGTCCGATATGCAAATTACAGGTTGTGTGAAAGCGCGATTTAAAATGGCATTATTTCAAATTATATGGTTCCTCGGCTGCACCTCAGAACTGTACGATATTTTAAGAAATGGATCGATCTCATTCATGATCCTACACATTATAATATATTTTTATTTGTATATTTGCATATCACTTCCATTGTATGCATGCCCTTATTTATAGAAAAACAAACTTACTTTTGAACTCGAGGAGATCGTAAGCAGATTCTTCTTTAAAATCAAATCTTGCGAGGTCGTCGTCCAATCGTTTCTTAAATTCCTTACGGAATCTTGTGTGACTTTGATAAATACTTTAATATAACCGCTCCCTTATCCAGCTCAGATATATTTTCAATGGAAATATTCGTAGTTTTTTTATTAAGATCTAAAGTACAGTTTAAGAATCTGAATTCGTTTTAATAATTTGAAAAGATCATCCATTTGATTGCCCTTGATTAGTATTCTGATTTGACTTGACTCCATGTGCAACACGTGACTGTCCATTATATTTTTGATAGAATTCGCCCTTTTATAGAGAAAACTACACACTGTTTTCAAAGCAGTTGATTTTCATTATGCAACTATCGGTTGGTTTTTGTTTTGTTCTTAACAACACCATAAGCCGTTGTTCAGATAATCAACTGCTTTCAAAATATTTCCTCGATGTTCTAAATGTTTCTCGAATTAGCATGAATATTGTTTTACAACTTCGCGACATCGGATTTAATTGCGGGTAGCGGTAGATCATGTGACCCTAGATGCAAGGAATCATGGTGTTACCTTTGATTCTGAGTTGAACATGCGGAAACATATCAGCGATGTGCGTAGAAAGTGTTTTTGTGACATCAAATGGATTTGGTCAGTGCGAAAATACATGGACATTGAAACAACAAAGTCTATAGTTCACGCTATGATCATTTCATGACTTGATTATTGTAACAGTCTCTTCTACGACCTTCCTTTGCAAGCGCTAAACCAACTACAGGTGGTAATGAATGCAGCGGCACGCCTAGTCACCCTCACCCCGCGCAATCAGAGTGCAACGGCGTCATTGAAAAAAAAACTCCACTGGCTTCCTATTAAATTTCGAATTGATTTTAAAATTCTATCTTTGACCTACAAGGCTCTTAACGATCAAGCACGGACCTATATCAGTTACCTTTTAGTGCCCTGTTTCCGCTCGCAAGCTCCGTTCCGCCGACAAATACCAGCTACATGTGCCAAAATGCAATCTGAAGTATGGTGAACGTTCTTTTTCGCACGCTGCACCCAAACTTTGGAATGAGCTTCCTGTTTCCATAAAGCGAGCGCATTCATATAAATGTTTCAAAACATTATTAAAAACGTATCTGTTTAAAAAGGCATTTTAGTAATATAACAGTTCAACAAATATAATATCTAGTCATTCAAATCCATTTATAAGTTTGTTTTACCTACCTATATTATATAATCTAGTCTAACAAAATAGCATATTATGTATTATTCATATGTTTGTATTATTACTTTTATGTCTTAAATGGATGTTTGTATGTTTTACATGTATATGCCTTTTTTTGTAAAGCGCTTAGTTGTAGGCGCTATAATAAGAAACATAAATAAATAAATTTAAAAAAATAGAGTCTATTGAGCTGATAAAATAGGCATTGGAAAAGAAATATAAGGTGTTTTTATGGTCATAATGTTTTTGGAACGTTTTTATTGAGTTTTCAACAATGCAAACCTGCACCTCAGGCAAATATTGTCCCTGAAAGTGACTTCCTGACAAAGTTGCTCGAATAGAATATTATGCAACTTTTCGATGAAATGCCGTTGTTTTTGGGGAATAAAATATGAAATACATTGAATCTTACAAAATTATATTCTCATATTACTTATGGCTAAGAATTCGGTCAATGTCGTCCTTTTTTAAATATCATTTTAAAATAAACCAAATAAAAAATACTTGCAGTTTTTATATATAGTTTTTATTCCAACGCTAGTTCAAGGCTTATTTATATAGTTGAATACAAATGGATGACAAAGAGACACGATCTTATTACAGTTCATTTGTATCATAATATATTGCTACAATTGTGTCTCGATAGGATAATCGGGTTAAGTGCAGCTATAAAAAGGTTCATTGTCAAGTTATTGTATAGGGTTATATAAGCAAAAGAAGGGGGTTCATATATTTTTGTAAAGCTGTGTAAAAACGTTTTATTTTTTTCTGAGAAAAGGTGCAATGATATTGGTTGTCTATGGAAAATGTTTGCTATTAAAAGTCAATCATATCATATATTATGCCCAGATAGATTCCATCACTCTTTTTATAATTATGTCATATTTAACAAGGACCAATTGACAAAGTTCAGGTCACTCTTTATAACATGTGTCCTTTAAAAAGAATATTTTTGTAAGAAGTATATTGATATTTCACATTTGTGTGAGACAAAAAAAACATAATCGTAACTATGTTTTAAGAAATACTTGGGTGTTGAATAAGGTATCGTTGAAGCTATTAGATGCAACGTTTCCTCCGATAAACGCGAGCTTAGATCGCCAGCAATACAATATTGCATCCTAGATCATATCAAAACTACTGCTTTTTAGATCCACCTGCCGAAAACATGAACCCGTAGATCTTCGCCAGTGCCGCAGTAAACTCGATAAAACCCGCCTGTGCGAAAGATTTTGCACCGCGACTCGTCGGTAAACACCTTTCATGACCAATTGCGGGCATTCTTTCATCACAACGATTTGCCGTGTCCAGATACACAGGATTTTGACATCGGATGCGGTTGTAGACTCGTTCGATAGCCGAACAATAAGACCACATTCCATGTTCATAGAGGCGATTGATGACTGTTTGACTGAAAATCTATGGATTATGGGTCCTTGGCGTCAGGATGACAGCCAAATCGCTGCGCGAAATTGGTATCGGAGGCGCTGCACGCGAAGCCATCGATGTTGACGCGCGGTCTTTACGCTTGAACGGCTACTGTTCGGTCTGTCCAATGATGTCCCAGTTGGTTGGAATCGCGTTTTGCGACAATAGATCCCAGCGATTGTGCACTAAATTGGTCTGACGACCTCTTTCTTGGAACCCCCAGCACCCAGCACACCAATAGCTCGTCCTCTTTCTTCTTTAAATAGGCGTGGCATGATTGTTTTTGATTTGTGCAGGAAAAAAGTAAATTGATCAAATGCTCGACTTTTTTGGTTTCACACCTTAATTTTTCACACCCTAAAAAAAATAAACAATCAATTTTTGCAATGTTGCTACAAGTTGTAAAAAATTAGAAGTTCTACCGATTCGGAAAATTTGAGCACAATCATTTATTTGTTAACGCATAAAAAAGTTATTGAGAATTTTATTTTCATATTATTTTGCTTGGGTGAGTATAATAAAGCTTTGCAAGTTATTAAATAAACAATATTCGTTGCAATAAATCTATTTGCATTCATGACGTTAGACCTATTTATTACATACCTATATAAAGAACATATAAGAAAAACGAAGAGTGTAATATTTCCTTACGTCTTCACTATAGCCTCGTTTTCGACTTATCGCCCACTTTACGTCAAATAGCGTAAATTCCACTTTTCTTCGAAACACGTAATGCAAAGCAATTTTCAGTTTATTTTGTGAAACAATGGCACAGAATCGATCCGTGCACTTATATTTTATGATCTGCGTCAATATTCCATATTTGGAGCACTATAAATCCATAGTTATTACTCTATTTATTAGTTACACAATCATCAACTGGTCCTGCTGCGCAACGGTTATGGTGCTCGCCTTAGGAGCAAGGGGTTCCGCGTTCGAGTCTCGCTCGGAGCACAATGTTTTTGCCAAACATTTTTTAAAATGAAATATCGAATAAAGAATTGTTTAATCTTTACTTACATTGATAGTTGCTATTGATTTGTAATTAAAAAATATAAATACCAAGTTTAAAACAATGTTTACCTTGGCGCCTTAGATTTGACAACCACGTAAATGTACCACAAAAACACATATTTGATATTCAAAATAAACACTTTGGTGGATAAATCTTGTCGTAATTATCAAAAAATATGTCTAATAATATCTAAGAATTAATATATATCAAGTTTCAAACAATCTATGAAGACAGACAAAAACGATTTTCGCTATGCTTTCATTTGGATTCGAACCGGGGATCCACGGATCATAGCAAATCAGTCAACTACATGCGTTTCATATCGAGCTCAATAAGGACATTTCCATTGTAAAATACGTAAAACTATGAATAAATCATTCAAAATATAGAATAATCTTGTCATGTGTCGAATTTTATATGATTTTGTTCAAAAACAAATGAGTTATTAATGATTAAAAAATGTAAACAAACGTTGTTAAGTGCGAATGACGCAAAAAACATGCTAGTTCAGCGCTTTAACCGACTTAGCTAACGTGGCCAGCTGCTTTGGAGTCGCTAAATTAATGTATTTAATCGATTATTTTTTATGGAAGATATGTAATAACCAACTCGGCAAGGGTCGTCCATAGTACGTCGCATTTGGTCGTGAGGTTGAGAGGACGACCTACGTTGGGCCCGTATGAAAGTTTTCCGGACGTCCTTTTACGCCCCGGCGTCCATAGAACGTAATTCTTACGTCCGATTCGGACGCGACGTCGCTGCAACGTCTTTTCTACGTCCGGGACGAATAAGGACGTCCGGAAAACATTCATACGGGCCCAAAGTAGGTCGTCCGCTCAACGTCCGTGGACGTCTTGCCGAGTGGGAAAGCGAACACGCCACTCGATTATATATTGAAGGGAATTATAACACTCTGTAAGCCAAATCTGAACTCACCCTTCGGGTTCGGTCTGATTTTGCTGACAGAGTGTTATAATTCTCTTCAATATATAATCTCGTGACGTATTCCCATTTTATTACATTAGGAAATAAAGCATGGCATTTACTTATAAGTCATAAGTTCGTTATGTTGTCATCTTATTTGTATTCGTTTTATTTGAATCAAACAATCAAAATACCACTAAGGTCAAACTTCAATTTTCCCATGCTTAAAATAATGAACTCCATGTTAATTGGACAAATATTTCCAATAACATTATATGAAAGCAAATCCTGAAATTTAAACAAATATAACAAGAACAGTTTCAATAGATTATCCTTGAAAAGGGCGAATGATAATATGTATTGCATAAAAATGTAAACATGGTCGTTAATAAAGACAATGCTTTAGCTTACCCTATCATATTTCAAAAACCAATATCATATTCACGAGATAAAAAGAAACGTTAATTGGCAAATAACATTGTGGATAGAATAACACATCCCGATAATGACATGTTATTTTTCTACACATTTACTCACCACAGTTAACTTTACATATATGTAAAGTAAAGATTATAATGAATTAGAATATGAAATTAATATTGTTAAATAGGTCGAAGTATATAAAACAATCCGTTCTCTATTTAAATGCAAATTTAAATAAGTCATACAAAACACTAAAGGGTCATGCAAGTACCTTGTTATTATAAATTTTCAAGGGGATGCTTTAGTCCTATTTCCGAAATCATCAAATTATTTCTGATCATTTCTTACAATCGATTAATTCATTGAAATCTATGTAAATTAGAAAATATGTGAATGTGTCTGTAATGCAAAACAACTGATAAATTCGCTGTTTATCGTCCAGATGTAAACGAAGCGAATGCGACGTCGCCTCCTGGTCAAACTGCACATCGCACTTACAATGACGTTATTCAGACGTAGATGAAGACATTTACGTCCCGACGTCCTCGTCATGTCCCATAGCATCGTTATGATGTATGCATGAAACTTCGAGCGACTGCCTTAACCACTGTATTAACTAATTGTATCTAATTAACTAATTGTATCATGTGACATGTTTCAGTGACGTTGCAAATTTGACGTAACATTCATATCGCCGTATAAAGTTTTCAGGATATTTTTCCTGATCGACACATTAATTGAGGTCACAAGAACAGGATTGAAATACCAGCTTATGTTGAGGGGATTACGCTTTTATCTTAAACGGGGGTAGGCGACTGATTGTTGGTATAAGAGGGTTTTCATATAGTTTGAAAAATGAAAGTGTTTTACAACCAGCTATTTTGAATTAGCGTTTATCATAAAAACGATGTATGTGAACGTTGCAGAAAACTTTTTAAGAAGTATTTTTCATATTCTTAAGCTTTAAATATATATCTTCTCTTGTCTTTCTGGCGTTTATTGACCATTTCCTGGCATTATGAATGTGTCTAGGAACTTAATGATATTTTACTAGATAAATCTCCCGGTTTCTTTGTTGCAAAAAAAGTTTTCCTATGTTGGTTTAACAAAGAACGTTTTTTTTTTATTTGTTAATATTTTGTTAATCCAAATAAAACTCTGACGAAAATATGACGACATGATTTATTAGTTTATAAGTTTAAATTGTATGATCCAGACTTTGGAAGAATTAACATGTTAGCATTAGTTAAGTTTGACCGAAAAACCAGACAACCTACATATACAATATTTAGATAGTTTGCACTATTTAAAATACCATCTCATATATCATAATCAAATATTTATTTCATCAATACTTTGAAACTATTGAAAGTAAAATAAGCCGCATTTCGATGCTACTAGGATAACAGCGTTTTGCATCTTCTTATAAGTAATTCTTATCCTATTTTCGATGTATAAAAAATACATATAATTGTGTAACTAAGATCATTATCATAGATAAACCAAATCCCTTTTCATCCAATTCTTCAACTAATATGTAATAAGATATGTGGGTTATGAGAAAACGTATTAAGTAAACGTAGTCATTCATCTATTTTGGTAAATATGATCGACTTTCTTTCTAAATATATTCTAAGAAAAAAAATATTGATGAAATAAGATGCGAATTGATGACTAGGCGTACGACTGTATTTCAATTGCGTCAATATTTGAATAAGGCTCTTAATTATACGTGTTTTTATTGTAAAATTATTCAACCATGTGTAAGAGATTTCGCCTTTTAAAATGCCACAATTCACGTGAGAAACAAGGTGTCTCAAAGTTAATCTAAGGGATGCGTGCAATAATACCGATAATAATGACCAAACTAAGAAAGATACTTATGTTAATACAGTGTCATTATAATATAAGACAACACCGCATATTCATAGTCAGTATGCATATTACTCTACGCTAAAATCAAATTTGTCCACGCTCGAAAGCCCTATCCCTTGTACGTCGCACGCGCGCATGCTTAAGCGGGTATATATAAAGGGTGCGAATATCTATTCATTTTTTTATTTATTTTAATGCCTCGATTATCGCTTCAGCAGCCTCAGAGCTAACACTTTTAATACCTATTTTAATACTGTTTTCCTATTAAGATTGCATTTTTTATATATATCTTATGACATTATTTAGCAAAGAAGATTTAGCCTATTTTATATTTACATGTATATAGGCCTAATTACACGAACGCACGCCCAAACGATTTAAATACTACACGCTTAAATTGAAAGTTTTCCTCGCTAATATCCTATCGCGCGCACGTACGCATGCCCACACGATGCATAAAGCTCGTTTATTGATAGACAATTTTGAATGCATCCTTGCCAATCCTCGATTTCCTGGACAAAATACGGCAATAATAAATTTCTTCCTAAATATGCAGATTTTGTAGCAAAACACTGATTTTAGTGTTGTTCTTATGTTTTAAAGTAATAAATCTATTTGTATGGACCTGCACCTGTGGAATCTTCTGCAATCGATGCAGCATTAAAAATATTGTTGTTTAAAATCAACAGTATGGCCGTATTAACTCTTTTTCTTTGCATTCCATAGTTATTGAATATAATACGCAAGCGCGTGCCCTTACTATAATGCTTCTTGCAATAATCGGTATTATTCTATAAAAGAATGAATAAAATTATGGGTATGATACAATGACAAAAACATATCAAGGCCACCATTGGATATCCTTTATTAGGGGGAAAATCACTTCCAGAAATAATCCGCAGATTTTGTTATGTTTGTTTACAATATACGAGAAATTGCATGACTAGAGTATGTAATTTATTCGTAGATATAGAGCGACATTTGATACAAAATACTAAGAAAAAATCATTGTGACATTATATTTGATGCATTTGAAAAAAAAACGCTGAAGTAATTGACAAAAACATAGAAACATATGTAGTGTTAAGAGGGATTTTTTTTTCAAAAATGATGTTTAAAAGCATAACAGCTTATTGATATGTTGAATGTAGTTTATTATTAAATAATATAGCTAGGTATATTAACTTGCATCATATTTTGATATTATAATGGCTATATCTTGAAAAAAAGAGCATAAGCAATTATAACAAATAAAACTAAGAAATGTGCTATTTTAGAGGCATAATGATAAAAATATATAAAGTGGATGATTAAAGATAATTTATAGCGCGTTGGATCATATTGTTACATTATATACCTGTTGATGGGTAGTCTATAAAAATGTAACTTATAAAGGTTAACTGCGGCTACAGCCTTTTATAAATCGAGGTGCATATTCATTCGTTTGAAATTCATGCACCAATGAATTCACCAATGGATGTGATGAATAAAGGTGTGCTAACGGAATGTATTCGGACCGAAATATACTTGCATCAAAAATAACAAATTTATATATATTAAGAGTTAATGTCTTAATTATTTGGTATAATATGAAATCATGTTCTATAATATATGAAGATTTGGATGGAAAATAAATGACGGTTGCTTGGCAGTTTTATTGTTTTTGGTCATGTGTCAATTTGTGTCGTGCAATTGCTTTAGGAAAAAGTAAAATTTAAGGTTGACTTGGCTACAATATTATAATATTTTATTACAAAATTAATAATGTATGTTATTATACCAAGAAAACAGTATTAACCCTCAATAATTCATACAAACATGAATAGGCCTACATATTATACTTTTTCTTGTTAATGTAGGCGCACGGAAAACTTTGGACCCAAACATTTTCCGTGAACAGACCCGCAAAATGCCTCGCCCTCTCAACTGCAGAGGAATATAAATTAAATTGCGCAATGGAAGATGCAACACAATTTCAAAGGATCATCCAAGGAGATAGAGAAGCATTAAAATAAGAACCTGAATGATACTTTAGATATTCTTATTTCAAATGCACAGTTAAATAAGCAGATTTAAATTGATATGTTTAAGTTGCAAACCACTGATTTTTCATATTTATCGGATTATTCACACGGAAAGTTGTGACAATGAATCGGACTTAGAGAGGTTTAATCATCGCAAAATATTAGTCGTCATAAAAAATACAAATCAACTCAGCGGGCGTTAACGTATAAAATAAAAGGACCGTCATCACACATGAACACTGTCTTCTCTTGAGACTCCTACAGCCCAGGCGAACTTATCAAAACAATTGTAGGGCTTATTGCTTCAAAAGTATATCTTCATTCCTCGAAAAAGGGAAAACACAAACTCATCCAAATATGCCTCCTCGCAAACCACGACTCGGTCTCAACGAGGTCCGCACCGCCATATTCTGGCGCGACGCTTTATCCGAAATCCTCGTTTCCGCATTTCTACTCATCTTCCTCACATTTTCTCAGCTGCATTTTATTCCGAATTATACGCCCAGCCCTGTGCATATAGGACTCATGATGGGCTTTGTGGTGTTTGTGTTGATTGAGGCGTTTGGACATATAAGTGGTGGACATATGAATACGGGAGTGACGTTTATATTCTGGGCGCGCGGCGATCTCAGTGTAATAAAAGGTGAGTTTATTTCATTTTTTTAATGTTACTTAGTATTTCAATAGATTCGAGTAGTAGTAAAGTGGATGTGCATTTCGATGTAGCCAATATACTGATATGTTTCCATTCGTATGTATGTTATGCAGGGACTGTCAGATTTGATTTGTTCGCGTTGTAAGGGTTCGTACCCACTCGGCAAGGGTCGTCCATAGTGCGTCTTATTCGGACGTGACGTCGAGAGGACGACCTAATTTGGGCCCATATGTAAGTTTTCCGGACGTCCTTTTACGTCCCGGCGTCGTGGGACGTTATTCGTACGTCCGATATGGACGCGACTTTTCTACGTCCGCGACGAATAAGGACGTCCGGAAAACTTGCACACGGGCCCAAATTAGGTCGTCCTCTCGACGTCCGTGGACGTCTTGCCGAGTTGGTACGTAACACAACATGCATTTATCATAAGATGTCTTTGTATTGTAAAATGCTCGAAACAAAGGTTTCCGTGTGGCCAGGCCTAAATGTCTCGCCTGCGATCGCTTCGAAAGTGGGTTTCGGGTGGATAGAGTGCGAGGGCAGTGGATTCAAACTATATGTGTTTATTATTTACTAGCCATATAAGGATTATATGATATATAAGGCTCATTTTACATTGATCTATGGTTGAAGGGGCGTGTTATGATGAAAACAAAACGATGTTCAATGAGATGTTTTTTTACTAGACTAAATAACGATTCAAATGCTTAAGTTAAAAAAGTAATAGAGTCTATGTATTTATACGTTTTGTTTTTCAAAATCGAATATATTGCTAAAACCTAAAATTACGCTTTTTTAGATTTGAGATTTGAGAATGAGATAAAACCATTAAAAAAAAAACATAGCATAACATTATACAAAAAAAAGTTTCAATGAAAAAGTATGAAATAAATTAGATTTATCTAAGACTTTTCAAGGTCATTTTCAAGAGGATGGTTATAACCACCGCCGTCAAGGTAGTGTTGAATTTATGCCCATCAGATGACCAACTTTTGATCTCCAAGATAAAACAAACAAAACTTGTTAATTATCAAAACACGTTTTCAGTATATTGAACCCGAGAAATGAATGTGTCTTTGACTATTTCATTGAAATGACATAATAGACTAGGGAAAAAGTCAATTGTTTCATTTTTTTAAACTTCAAAATATGGGTTTAATTTCCTTTTTTATCATCGTTTCCATGAAACGACTAAAAAATGATGATGTAAAAGTATTTTTACTTTACAAAAAAACGTGTACAGTTTCGATATTTGATGATTGATTATTATATTGTTTCACATAACCACTGTAAATTAAGTTTCTAGTGAATAATGTAGCGATGCTCTTAATTACATTTTTTATATTAGAAATGTAAATGTCATTGTTATAATGTTATTCAAATTAAATGTCATGAATTCCTTTTTTTATTTAGGGCTGTAAAGAATGTGATAATCGCTCATTATTTAAGCACGACAAATCTTAAAGAGGATTCATCTGGTTTCACTCAAAAATAAACAATTATAATAAATGTTGTAGATTTTGCTATCGCACATAACCAACTTGACATGTGTCGGTCATAATACGTTGAAGTTTGACGTGATATTGAGAGAACGCATACCTTTGGCTCATCTGAAAGTTTTCCAGACGTCATTTAACGTCCCCCGCCGTTTAATGAACGTTGTTCTTTCGTTCGACTCGGGAGCGACGTCAGTTCAACGTCGGTTACGAAAACCTACGTTCGGGAGTTTTTAAAAATATTGGCCAATTATATTATCTCAACGTTCGCGGACGTTTCGTCAAATGACAAACGATTTTAAATGCGCGCGTTTGGGATTATCTGCGATCACAGGAATTAAAAAACAACTGTTATACATCCAGTGATTTTGGTATTACTATTTTGTTTGACAGCGATCGCAGAATATGTTAAGTATTGCAAGTTTTATCAAGCAAAGCCGTGGTAGAGTTTATACATTTTACAAAAACTGGGTCTGTCAACCTACATTGTAATATCCCGGATTTCAGACAGTGATTTAGCTGGAAGTCTTACTTTACACAGATTTGATTTCGTCCTTGGTCGCATTTTTGGGCAGACCAGTTGGTCAGGGACAAATCAATTGAAACATATTTGTCCCGGATTCTTATTCAACTGGTTGAATTAACTGTAACTTTATTTGCGTTTTGCAATCATCTTTTAAAAGCTGATTTAAATCATAACTAAAATATAGGTGATTATCGACTCTAGATCTAAGAAGAAATGCAATGAAGCATACGAACAATGTCATTCGTTGTACTATGATGATACGTAGAAATCCGTTATGTTAATAATTGTATAAATTATAGTTTACATAAATTGTTCCAAATTTTACATTTTCCAAGGTGTTAATTATTGACTGCATTAATTGTAGTATCCTGTTTCGTTTGATGAACGCATTCTTTGACTATATTAATCGGCCATCGATTCAGATATTGTATCAAATTGCATAGCACTTTTGTTATACGTTTTTCATAGAGTGAGTCTACATATTAGAATAAAAGGTATAAGATAAAGTATGAGGTCAGTCTATTAATCAACATATTGGACAGTTCCGAGGCGCAGCCGAGGCACCTGTACGATGTTTTAATTAATGGAGTTGAGCGAGTACTTTAGCCGACTTAGTTTACTGTATTTTATTATTAATATTGGATAATGAATACAAAGGGACTGTAAACTAAATACAGTTAATTTAAATCATGAAAACCACATAGGAATCGCGATTTTTGTAGTCGTATATGTATATCATTTGTGGTGTTAAACTATTGAATAATATAAGTACAAAGCCACCCAAACGTCGTGAAACAAAATCGACGGAAAATGGAGCGAGTTGGATTGTCAAGTTGGAAGCAAAATTTTTTGATCTTGGGTTCATCTGACACCGATGAACGCGATTTTAAAACAGTTAACATAAATGTATATGTAGTTAATGGAATGCACACGAATTCTGACAATCTTTTTCATACTTTTTTTATTTGAATTGTCTGGTTTGCATAAAATGCATATTGCAAAGTATAATTAAATGCTAGTGCAGTTCTATGAATTCGGGGAATAGTAACAAAGTAGGCCCAGACAACAGCAAATAACATACATCTTATAGTTATATTAATTATTAGATTAAAATCATACACCTACATGTAGGCATATAATCAAGCGCTTATTCACAGAAAATGTGTTTTTATTTTATTCAGTTTATTGCAAAATAGTTCCATAATATGCTAACTATTTTAAGAGTTAAATAGTTTGTGTAATTAGTTATTAAAACGCAAAACCTATGAATGTGGACCAACGTGCTTTATTCCTTAAATTGCGGCTTTTTTATTTGGTTTAATTCATCTATGATTCGAGTTTTCTTATCTAACAAGATACTTTTTAATCTGTTCAAAGAAATTAAATAGGACCGAAAATTTCAGTGCGAGAGCATTTGTGCATGAAATAAAAGTCCAAATGAAATATATATTTTGCTTGAAATTGTACTAGAAATGAGTCAAGTATAAAAAAACTGCAGCATGACTCTACACATTTGATCAAACTATAGTTATGATATTCTCTTTTTTCCTGCATGTTTTTTTGGCTTAAGCAATGATAATTTATCGTTCGGACGCTTTTATAACAAGAATTAGTGCATATTCCGCTTTATCTTTAATTCATTAATATAAAAGTTTATGCGCTTTTATGAAAAACTTTTTTTCTTCATTTCTATATATATAGTTTATTGTCTTATTTTAGCGCTTGTCTACTGGGTGATGCAGCTTATAGGTGCGGCTATAGGCAGTGGAATTGTATATGGGTGCGTATAGCAAGTATTTTATTTTGTAGAAAATGATGTCACAACCTTACCTTTAAAAAAGTCAGCGTTTTAATGATGACAATAGTATCAATTAACCTGTTTCGCAGTATAATCAGCTATGCGCAGCGCCATGTCTCAGAAAGACGTTGCTCTTGCGTCAAATGTGATTAATTCTGCGTTACTCTAATATTTCCAATGACATTTATATCATATATTTTAAAAAATAAGTACATGTAGATCATGTGCTCATGACTACTAACAAGTTGATAAAATTATCAACTAAAATGTACAATAAATATTTGTACCAGCCTCACTCCAGAATCGCATCGCAACATGTTCAACCCCTTTCAACCGGCCCCTGAACTAGGTCCTTACCGGGCCATGGGGATCGAATGCATCCTTTCAACGTTCTATTATTTCGTCATTTTGGGAGTCACGGATCCTGACCGGGGTCTCGAATGCACGGTACCCGGATTTCCGATTGGAGCTGTGATTAGTATAGATATCATGGCTGCTGTAAGTATTTGATTAAATGACCTCCTTCCAATTTAGGTAGAAGCATTAGCGTCTTATATTGGCCTTATGCTATACTTGGCCTGCGCTCTCTTTCATCCTTTCCTTCTTTTTTTCTTCTTTCTTTCTCTCTTTCTCTATCCTTCTCTCTCTCTCTCTCTCTCTCTCTCTCTCTCTCT